>VXBI01005960.1:24075-35082 GCA_013397375.1 Toxostoma redivivum | reverse complement strand
TTAAAGCGCCTGGAAAATGTCTAATTTCCTGTACTCTTCACGTAAACCCGTGCTTTTATTTCATATCAATTTGGGCGTTAGAGTCACTCAACCACTTTTATAAAAAGCAGCGTCTTAGGCTGGAAGTTCAGCAAAATACGTGGGATTTTAGGGACCAGCTGCATGAACAAACTGCAGGCCCCAAATTTTATGCACTTTTTCCCTCCTAGCAACCAGAATGGATTCACCTTTATCTGCAAAATTGCTCCTCATTTACCGAGGGGCTTTTAAAAATTCCAGTTTTGCTGTTGTTGTTTTGGGTTTTGTTTGTTTGTTTTGTTTAGGGTTGGGTTGTTTTGTTTGTTTGTTTGTTTGTTTTTTCTTGCACCAGGTACAGACTATATACGACTGCTAGAAACAGACTAGTTCTAGAGTCAGCTTTTTAAAAAAATAATTTTTCTACAAATGTTCTTAACTATTTTCGGAAACTATTGATGCATGCATCCCATTACGAGGCTCTTCTGATCTTCGTTTTGCATAAAAGTAGAAAGCATTTTTAAAGGCTCCTCTCGCTTACTTTCACGCTTCAGATATTTTGATGTCTCTATTTCGGCTGAGTAATTCAGAAAAGGATGACGGTACCACTCGTGAAAATTTTGCTACGAAAAAGGAAACAAGTTCGCCCAGTGATTTAAAATCCTCCCTGGGGTAGGAATACTTTTGCTCAGCTGATTCATCCCCGATATGACGGAAAGAAGAGTTTTGCTGAATTCCCGCAGTTCTCCCGACTCCTACAACCGTAACGGGAAAAACAGTGAAACGCAAACTACTCGCCTCTTGGATCCCTCGGGAAATATCCCAGCCGGGAAAATACTGTGAGTACCAAGGGCAGCCCGGGAGCCCCGCGCAACGAGGGCGGTGCGCCCGGACCCAGGCACCTCTCCCGCAGCCTTCGGGACCGCGCGGCTCTGCAGAGAAATCTCGGCTCTCCCGGGAGCGAGGGTCCCCGGTGCTCGGTCACATCCCTGTCTGCTGACGGGACCGAGGTAGCTGCGACGCTTAGATCAATGGAAGANACAGCCCCTCGCAGACCCAGCCCTTCCCACGGGGCCCGAGGAGGGGAGTCAGGCACAGCCACCTTCCCCCTGCTCCCTCCTCACGGCACTTAATATTCAGGAAATCCACAAAGTACTACGAAGAGAGTGGAAAACGTGACATCACGGGCTAATTGGGAAGGAGCGTTCCGGCTGAGGGAATAGCTCAGCCCTGAGTAACAAGTTATGTTTAATGGCTGAGTAAAGCTTCATCAGCGACTGTTAAACACGTATCCCTCTAAAAATGATTTTCTGCGAACACCTGGCCTTGTCAGAAAGTCAGACTATGGAATTATCTTTGAGAGTCACGTTCAGAGGATGCAGTTTGGTTTGAGTGAGGGCTGCAGCCCCTTTATTTCCCTGCCTCTTGAGGTCCTCCCCACTCCACACACCGCAGCAGCTCTCACAAACTGGGTGTTCTCCATTTCTGTCCAAGCATTAGGAAACCATCCCTGAAACAACTATTGTCTGGGTACATTTCATTCATATCCATTAGAGTAGCCAGCAGAGGAAGTTCCCTAAATGTGCCACCTCTGTCCCCACTGTTGCCATTGGGCACCACACACCTGAGTGTCACACATGTGCCCAACTGTGACACTTCTCCCCTGAATCCTTTTATTTTGCAGGACCCCTAACCAGTAAGGCACACACTGTGAAAGCCCCCTTCTCTTGTTTTTTTTTTTTTACATAAAGGATTTTAAATATTAATTTATTTATTTTTACTTTTAGTTAGTTCACAGACAAGGGATGCAATGCTTGAAAACATAAACCTGCAACCAGCCACACATATGATTAGATTTCAGGCCAGGCAGTATTTTTGGGACAGCCTCTTCTGTATGAACTGATTCCTGGCCATGACGAGATCTGTTGGTTCAAAGCTCCTTCCCCAGCCCTTCCAGGAGGGCAGTGGCTGCCTCTAAAACCAGGGTCTCAGTAAGAGATGAGTGCAGGGAAACCTCCCTTGGTGACAGCTGTACCTCCGTCCTTCTCTGCCCAGGCCTGCTGTGGACAAGTGGTGTCATGGCCTGGGAGTGTGGTCAGTGCTCAGCACCAAGCCCTCAGCCCACACCAAACCTGCCCTGGCTACCATCAGTGATGGTCAGGAGCTGTGCAGGTGGCACTGCAGGTGACACGTTCTGCAAATCATGGGACACACATAAAAGAGCAAGTTAAACATCAGTGCACTGGTTCAGTAAATAATCATACTCCACATGAAACAGCACGTCTAGCTGCACCGTTCATTGCTAGGTGATAAAGGGGTTTCAGGCAGAAAGCAATGATTTGTCCTTACCCCTCTTGTGTGAGCTGAAATCCAAGCAAGGCCTGCATCTGTGCCAGAATCAGGGGTGCTTTGCTGACACCCCATTTGCCTGGTGCTGCAAACACCCACTGTGTGCTGAGGCTGCTCCCTGCGCACAGCTGACTGCAACGGGGTGTTTATGGGCCATAAAATGAAGTTAATGACTACATCTGTGCAGAGCTGGGGCCTTCAGTTCTTCAAAGGGAAGAAATAGAATGAAATCCTTACAACTCTTCAGTTTATGGTTTGCTTCCAGTCACTTCTGGTTCCCAGTTCTTGAGTGATACATCAGATCTGGACAATTAGGGTTTACAGATCAGCTGGGAGATGTTTCAATCATTAAACACAGTAATTGCTAATCAAAACACTTTATTTAAAAAATAACAAGATGTTTTATACATATTAAAACTATATTAAAGCTGGCTTCCCTGTCCCTCACAAGCACCACTACAGGTAGTTAAACTCCCTAAGTTAGAGAACTAGTAACATAAATAGCTCTCACTAAAGGCCAAACAATACAAAACAATTCAGTGATGAAGGGTTCTTCCAAACCATTCCTTTCAGTGATTCTTCCATATCCAATAGATCTTTTATTTTCCTTTCACACACAGACAGGGACTCTCACAAGGATTTAAGGCTCCTGACCCTGCAGCAGGTATTTGGAATTCTAAGGGAGAAACCCTTGCTGATACTGAAGCCACCAGAAGGAGATCTGCCATCCACTTGAGACGAGATGAGACCTCAGTTTCACATTGCTTACACTGCAATTCCGACATCTAATATGGCAAATTTCTATTTACTGTGCTCAGAACTACATTTCAAACCCATATATGGCCATGGCTGCTTAAGAAGTTTAAACAATTTCCCTTTCTGTACATATATTATGACACTTGCAAATTTTTGGACACTAACATGACATTCCAAGAGCCACTGATAGCGATCAGCGGAGCTCCAGATGGAGCGATTTTACACGGCCCATGCTCATCCTGCTGGGCTTGGAGCCTCTTCCCCAGCCTCTCTCCTTCCCCAGCCTCTCTCCTGGGCTGGAGCTATCCTGCATACTGCATCCCACAGCCTCACCCTGCATCCCTCATCCTGCACCCCATCCCACTTTTCCAATTCTACAGCCCCATCCTGTACCCCATCCCACAATCCCATCCCACACCCCATCCCACATCCTGCATCCCACATCCCCATCCTGCACCCTGTGCTGTGCCTTGTATCCTGTACCCCCGTCTTGCCCCCTATTGTGTCCTCTGTATTCCCCATTCCCACATCCCCATTCCCACACCCCTATCCTGTATCCCCATTCCCATATCCCCATTCCCATCCCCTGTATCTCCCATTCTCTGCCCCATGTCCCACAGGGCACGTGTCCCATAGTCCTCATTTCCACGTTCCATATTCTGTATTCATTATTCCCGCATCCCATATCCCCCATCCTCATATCCCATATCCGGTATCCCCCATTCCCCATTCCCATATCCCCTATTCCCCTGTCCCATGTACCCATTCCTGTGTCCCTCATTCCCGTGTCTCCATTCCCGGGTCCTCTATGCCCCATTCTGCTGTCCCGTGTCCCCAGTCTCCATTCCTGTATCCCCCATTCCCTGTCCCGTGTCCCATGTCCCTAATACCCATTCCTGTATCTCCCATTCCCTGTCCCGTGTCCCCATTCGCTGTCCCGTGTCTCCAATCCCCATTCCCGTATCCCCCATTCTCTGTCCCGTGTCCCCAATCCCTGTCCCATGTCCCGCGGCGCCAGCTCCCCCTGGCGGCGGCGGGCAGAGCGCAGTGGCCCCGGCTGTCCCCAGGTGTCCCCCGAGTGTGGCAGGACCGGGGTATGAGGGGGGGTTCCTGTTCCCAGTGCCCCGGGCTCAGGATGTGTTATGGGGTCCCTGTTCCCAGAGCAGCCCTGCCCCAGCAGCCAGGGCTTGGTGGGACTGCAGGCAGAGGAGATGGGCGGGCATCCATTCAGTGCTTTCAGGTTAGATACAAGCTGAGAGCAACTCCCTGGCTTGCCATGAAGACACCCAGAGAAGGGATCTGCAGAGCAGGAAGAACATGAGGGCGGAGGGCAAGAGGCAGAGGGAATACTGAGGGGGAGCACTGCCAGCAGTCCTTGCCTCTCTTCCCAGTCCTGGTAATTCTGCAGCTGCAGCACTGAGCACATTGTGGAGCTCCTCGGGACAGGAGGGATCTGGAGCTCCTGGAATGAGTTCTGTGCAGGCTGTGGAGGGGACTGGAGGTTTGGGACATAACCAGCAACACCAAGACATCTGCACAGCCAACAGTTCCTCTCTCTGTGACAGGGACAGGGCCTGAGGGAGCAGCAGAGCCGTGCTAGGCAGGGCTAGGGTGGGTGTCAGGAAAAGGTGCTGGGGCACTGAACAGGCTGCCCAGGTAATGGGCATGGCCCAGTGACCCCAAATCTCTCCCATCTCAACCCAGAGGTGACAGAGCATTGCCTTCCAGAACGTGCTTAGAGCTGCAAGTAAAGAGCAGAGACACACATAAACCTCTTTTAACGAGGTGATGGCAATGTCTTTTGAAGAGCTCTTGTCTGCCCCCCCTGCTGTAGAGGAGCAGCAGCTCAGCTGTGACAGGGAGGTCCCTTTCAGCACCTGGCAGGCACAGACCTCTGCAGGAAGGCGTACAGCACTGTGTGGGAGCTGCTTCCAGATGCTCCTAAGCACGAACCCAACACCAGCTTGATCAAGAACTTTTGGGATCTTCTAAATCACGTGCAAATTTCCTTGCTCTTTCTTCAGCACTCCTGCTGCTGGTGCAATGTTGAGGGACCTGACCACTTACTCAGGAGTGGAAACTCAGGATTAGCTTCCCTCATTGGAGGACTCTGACTGGCTCTGAGTCTTTACTGAGAACAATCCTCTAACAACTCATGGAAGAGTCTTGGAGTTTGACATCTTTATAAACATCGACCTTTTTATCCTCAGTGTTTGTTGTTTGAGGAAATCCCTTCTAGTTCTTACGCATGTATAACATCTAAAACAATTGAATTAATACCATATGAGGGTAGAGGGGTGAAAAATCACGTCCATAGCCAAAATAGTTCAGCAAAACTGTACAGCTGAGGTTTAAGGCTGCCTGTGGTGACTTTGTATTTTGTTTAAACATTGGTGTTAATACTTCATATAGATACATGCAGCACAGATTACAACAGCATGTGCTGTGTGCTGTATAATTTATGAACAATTAAACTTAATTCTTATGTTTTGTGGTTGTGAGTTATAACTAAACAGGATCTAAGTTGCCAGCAAATGAAGTGGTTTTTTTAGATTGTTTTTTCTGGATTGAACTGTTTTGTGGAGCTGGGGCAGACAGACCCAAAACCAAATACTTGCACACTCACCCTCAGCACGCAGACAGCTCAGGCTTTATAAATTTAAGTATCTTTTATGTTCACACATGTATAAGCACTACTGAGGGACTTCCAAAAGACATCTCATCTGGCTAGATTCATGCTGCATGTGAGAGGAGGACCCTGGCAACTGAGGAAGGCAGTGGGGAAATTCTTCTGCTCCCTCTGAACTCCAGGGATGCTGAAAGAAGGGAGAATGGCTGTATGACATCATGTCAGCCCATAACATCTCCAGGAAGCACAGCAGTGCTGACTAGGAGTCTGAACTGCCCTCAAAAAAACAGAGCTGAAGCTTCTTGACTTTCTTTTTTTATCTTGCTCAGTGAGACACAGATGTCTTTGTGGGCAGCCGGGTTGATGCTTCCCTGGCTCTGCAGCCCACGCTGCTCCCGCCCCTGCCACAGGTGAGCAAGCCCCTGCTGCAGGGGCTGCAGGGTGGGAGCCAACACCGGCAGAGGGAGCAGGAGGAGTATAAAGGTAATGGCTGTGCGAGGAACGAGGGGAGGGAAGAATCACAGAACTACTGAGGCTGGGGAAAGATCGTTGAGACCAACGGCTCACCCAGCGCTGCCACTAAACCACATCCCCAGCTGCCACGGCTACACATTTTGTTCAGCCCTTCCACCACTATTTCCCTGGGCAGCCTGTTCCAAAGCCTGACCCTTCTTTCAGTGCAGAAACTTTTTGTAATACCTAAACCTCCCCTAGTGCAACCTGAGGGTGCTTTGCCTTGTCCTGTCACCTGGAAGAAGAGGCTGACACTCATCTGAGCACAACTTCCTTTCAGGCAGATACAGAAAGTGATGAGCCCCCCCCGAGCCTCCTTTTCTTCTACTAAATAACCCCAGTTCCTTGGGGTGCAAGAATGAGTGCTATCTTCCTTGCAGGCCCAGAGTTCACACTGGAGCATTTAAGCCAACAGTTTTATGGGGACAGGAGGAAGAATCCACACAAGGAATGAACCTGGAAGTCCTGAGGAGCAAACAGGTGAGACCACTGCCCTTAGGGGAGCTGGCCAGGGGGATGAACACCTCCTCCAGCTGTAGCTACCTACCATCCTTTCCTAGAGCTCACTGCTCCATCCTCAGGGCTCAGAGAAACCACCAAGCCATGGCCAAATCAGCATACTTCTCGTGGACACCCAGCATCCAGAGCTCTATCCAGCAGCTGAATCACCAGAAGGGCTTTAGCAAATTGCACTTTTCAATAACTTCTATTTCTCTCTGACACATCTCGTTGTTTGCAAGGTTTACTTGGGAGATGAAAGACAAGTTAATTACACGGAGTGGTATGTCAGAATGGGTGGGTTTGTCCTTCCCTCCAACTGGGCTGTCATGGCCTGGCAGCAGCCACCCCACATCCTGCAGGAAGGAGACAGGATACGGCAGGAAGGCACATTTGAGCCATCAGCCTGACACTTCTTTATTGCAGTGTATTTATTTTTTATCATGTGCTTTGACAGGCGTCTCATAAAGTGTTATGCTCCTTCTGTAAGGTCAAAGTCTTGTGACCTTCCATGATTTTAGAGAGAAGGAACATAATTTTCGAGGGCATGTTTATTATTTCTGTAAACAGTCTGTTTTTCATGCCAAGTGAACAGTTTTTCTGTATGTACTTATATGACAGCTCAATTTTACTGGCTCACTTTCCTGACCAAGTCTTGTCTGCCAAATGTTTTTGATCATGTTCTGGCAAACAAACCAATATTAATAGTTGAGCTGAGCAAATAATTGCCAGAAAACTGCTGATTTCTTTTAAATCTCTTTATTGCTTTCATAATATCCCTGAATCAATGCAGTTTCCTCAAATGCAACTACAATTACTTCATTTTTTTATTAAAAACAAAATCACTCTGGAGTCAGGAAAGTCACTTCCAGAACACCTGGTTGTGACTAAGTGGGTCCTTCACATTGTGCTGCTCGTGTCCTCAAGGAACCAAGTGTCCACGTTGTTCCAGCATGACTGCACAGGCTCCTCAGTTCACCCTCTGGACAGACAGCTTCCACATCTGTTTTTACTGGCACAGATCTCCATGGATGGTAGACAAGCCCACAGCCAAAACAAATCTGTTTTAAAATTGGAACACTCCACTTTTGCAATATATGCCTTCAACCATCATAGGCTCTGTAAGTGCAAAATATTAAAGTATTCATTTTAGAAAGCCAAACAGTTACATCCAGGTGAATGATGAAAGCAGATTCCTGAAATAAAGGCAGTAGGTTACACCTTCCTCTCCTGCCATGTTGATGTGTTAGCATCCTTCTGCAAAGAGAACACACACCATGCAGAGGGGGGAGAAGAGGGTCTCAAAATTGCTGAATTCCCTCATTTGTGAAAGAATTCACCCTAGTCAAAGCCGCAGACTTCCAAATTTCTTCATCAAATTTCTTCATCCTTATTTTGAAGTACAGCCACTTGAAGCTGAAAACACTCAGATATTTTCCCATTACTTTACCTGTGCTGATGTAAAACATGGGGTGATTATTAGCTCATAATTATAAAAATTGCTTTAATGACTAGTGTGGGGAAGGTAAACTACAGGAACATCTACCGTTTTGTGAGAACAAACTCTCACTTGACTTAGTAAATTGTCAGAGCTGTAAAGGCCAAAGCAGAGCTTCAAGGTCTTGAAGTTAACAACTCTGAATCATATAAAGACCAAAATGGTGAGTAAAAGGAAACTCAATACAAATGCCCATAAAAAAGACCAAGGGAAAAAAAAAGAAGTGAAAACAAGAAAATTCTACAGAATCAGAAGACTTGGCAGAGACACACTTTCATATTTTTAGGGGAAATAGGAACCAAATCTACACAAAACCAAATGAAAGGATATGAAATGGTCACTGCAAAAAGCAAGCTACCCAGGAGATGAAGCTGCTGAGATGAAGCTCAGGAACCTCGCAGGTGAAACTCGCCCTGCCCTCAGTGCCCAGCAATCCTAGGAACACAGAAAGAGAGCAGAACCTCAAAAGAAGTGTTTCGGAGCTGGGAGAAGAGCAGTGCACCGTGGTCCTTTGCCACACGGTGCCAGGGGCTGATGTGAAATCAGCTCTAACCAGAAAAGGTGTGGGCACACCTGGGGTGGCAGGCTCAGTTTCCCTGGAGCTGTTCCTTCAGTGTGAGGCTCCAACTCATCCCGGTAGCATTAGAGAGACTCATTGTGCTCCCAGGATCATCACCTGACCCTAAGCCACACTTCCGGGAAAGCAAGAAGTCTCCCTTTCCCCTTTTCACCCCTGGAGTTTTTCTCACCAAGAAAAGCTCCTTTTCCTGGCTGTACCTGGGAGCCTGCACCTCATGGACAGCCTCACCAAGTTTTCTGCTGGTTCTGCTTCATTCTCGGAAGTAAAAACCCTGTATAATTCAAAACACATTTCTGAGCATTCTAGGAGCACAGATTTCTCTGTGCTATGGTCCTGATGGGTTGTCCCTGCTCAGCTTGTGACAGAAACAGCCTTGCTCCCTCTGCAGCACTGCATAGGCACAAGTGTTTGTGCAGTTGCACCACAAGCACAACCAAGGACACGCTGTGGTGAAAACCTCAACTTCTTATTTCAGACAAAAAATGAGCAAAGCCAGCATTTATTTTCATGCCTTTGTGGTTGCATCTTTACAACAAAACAAAGAAAGCTTTGTGCTTTCTTCTATGAATTTTAGAAATTCTTTGTGAAGCATGCAACAGATTGTTTATTCATTTAATTATGTAACAATAAACAAAATGTTGGGAACAGATCACATGGCGTGATCACAGCCATGCTCAGCCTTCCAACCCCAAGCCAGCCAAACCCTAAACATGTGAGAATGATAATTGATGGCAAAGGCACAAATCACACTCTGTGGGACTGAACACTTAATGTGTGCACTGCAGTTAATTTAAAAACTGAAACTTGTGAATTTTAATAACATTTTCTCATAGGCAGACACAGGGAAACCCTATTCAGATCTTTTAGAGGAAGACAGAAGGAAGAATCATACAACCTTCTTAACTTTTTTAGTTTATAAATCAATATAATTGTAGGAATGTTATGCTGCCAAAAATCAAGACATATTTAAGACTTCAGTACTAACGAGACTGACACATTATAAGAAAAAAGCCGATGTCTCCTATGCTCCTTCAGCTTAGCAGAAAAGAGCAAGAGAATTCTTTTCAGCATTTCCACAAAGTTCCCAAACCTGTCTTTACCTTTAAAAAATGTAAACAAAAAGTATGTAAACCCTGCTAGTGTTTAAGTAATTTATATACTAGGGACACTAATTCTAGGTGTTAATGTACTAACGTGGCTAATGAGACAGACAAAGAACACTGCCAAAAATCTGCGAGTACTTTGAAAACCACATCTTAGACTTCCCAAGCGTGTTAGCAGGCACTCACTCCAGGAACACCCTGCTGACCCTCAGACAGATGTTCCAGTCCAGCTCACTGATGTGTGCAGAGGTTTATGGCTCTTTCTCCTCTTTTAATCAGCAACTGTATATTCAACTACAGTATTAAAATAAACCATTACGAACCTATTCTGCTCTGCATCCAAGACCTAAATGCCTTTCATGCCTATCAAAAAACTTTAGCTAAGCCTCTCAAGGCACTGATTGATGTCTGTGTGGCATCTCCTCGATAAAATCCCTGCAGAATTGTAGCAAAAGGATGGTGTAGGAGGATGAAGCTGAAACCTTTGGGGTGTCAGTGCGACCACACATCCACCTGTAGGCACCATTCACCTGGAAAACACGGCCATTTGGACATTTTCAATTAAATTCCTGACCTTTGACTATTAAACCCCAATGGCCTACAATTAAACGTTAAACCGCGTCAGTACAACGGCGTGAAAATACAGGCACACCCGAACACACAGACATGCAAACGCACACACAAATACACACTCCTGCCCTAGACCCTCAGCTGCCGCTCTCTTCCCCCGATCCCGCCTCTCCCAAATCCGCTCCCAGCCCTCCCCTGCATTCTTCTGGCTTCCCCTGCTCCCGCCTTCCCCGATCCCGCATGCGCGCTCCCCGCCCCCCGCCTTTCCCGATCCCGCCTCCCCCGGTCCAACTTTTTCCCGACCCAGCTTTTTCCCGACCCAGCTGTTCCCGACCCAGCTGTTCCCAGTCCCGCTGATCCCGATCCCGCTGATCCCGGTCCCGCTGATCCCGGTCCCGCCTCCCCTATCCCCGGTCCCTCCCCGCGCATGCGCAGCGGGCGGGGCGGGGCGGTGCCGGCGGAGCGGCGCGAGCGGCCCTGCAGGTGAGGTGGGTCC
>VXBI01005960.1:0-24016 GCA_013397375.1 Toxostoma redivivum | reverse complement strand
ACGGCTCCCCGAGCCCTTCACAGCCCCCCGAGCCCCTCACGGCTCCCCGAGCCCTTCACAGCGCCCGGAGCCCTCACAGCTCACGGTGCGCCCGCTGCCCCTCACAGCTCCCCGAGTGCTCCATAGCGCCTGGAGCCCTCGCAGCGCCCGGTGCCCCTCGCAGCACCCCGAGCTCCTATCAGCGCCCTTCAGCCTCGGTACAGCGCCCCTCATAGCGCCCTTCACAGCTCCCCTCACCCCTCACAGCTCTCCGAGCCCTTCATAGTGACCGGAGCCCTCATAGTGCCCCGAGCCCCTCACAGGGCCCGGAGCCCTCAGAGCGCCCCGAGCGTTCCGCAACGCCCGGAGCCCTCACAGCGCCCAGCCCCGTGCTCGCTGACTCGGCCCGGCCTCTCTGTTAAGGATTGAGACCCCGCCGCGGCCCCGCAAGGCTTTCCGGGCTCCTCCTGCTGCCTCCGGGCCGTGCACGGCTGCGGCTGAGAACGGCCTGTGGTCCCCCGGGGGATGTACGGTGACACAGCCCCTCTGCCACCGGCTGCTAAATAGTCACAGAACCGAATCACAGCAGCCCAGGCTGGTCTGGGGTTAAAGGGACCTTAAAGTGCGTCCTGTGCCACACCCTGCCGTGGGCAGGGAAAGCTTCCACTGTCCTAGGGTGCTCCAAGCCCCAGTGTTCACCCTGGCCTTGGGCACTGCCAGGGATCCAGGGGCTGCCACCACCTGAATCACAGCCTGAAAATGCTTTCAGTATAATAAATGAACAGTGTAGTTTTACTTTTGCAAAGGCCCACAGGTGTCAGGGAGAGAGAGGACCATGAGAGGACAGTGGGGTAGCACAACAGAAACTGATTTTCCTCTTCGTTTCGTAGTGTTTGTACCCCTCCTGTAATCATCACTCGATCACCCTGAAAAACGCAGCTCAATCCGTCCTGCTTGAGGGGTATCAATCCGCACATTCAACAGTAACTTTTAGATGTAGCTATTACTGCTTTTGGCTACAGAGTGTCACTACTCTCTTCAGTGGAACAACAAAAAGATTAACGGTTACCTGACATTAATGGTCTAGACTTCAGTGTTTCTTCTTCGCACAGATCCCTTGCTTTTGCTTTTCTCAGAGACATATTTTTGGGAGTCCTTCGCCCCACTGAGCAACACCGAGCTCCACATCTGTGGAGGAATTAATCCCCAAATAATGTATACAAAATAAATATGTTTGCAGTTTTGTATTGCTTGAAAGCATTTTCAGGCTGTGATTCAGGTGGTGGCTGCCCCTGGATCCCTGGCAGTGTCCAAGGCCAGGTTGGACGGGGCTCGGAGCAGCCTGGGACAGTGGAAGGTGTCCCTGGCCATGGCAGGAGTGGCACTGGATGGGCTTTGAGGTCCCTCCAACTCAAATCATTCTGTGATTTCTCCCTCTCTTGTTTCCACCAGTAGTTTATGTGAGCTATAGAGAGTACCTGCATGCTTAAGGCAAGATGGAATGAGAGAGGGAGACAGTCTGCAGGGCCAGCTGCTGTGAGAGTATCACCTCAGATATAATTAGCAATGTAATCCTCTCTCGTGATGTACTTGCTTGGCTGGACACATAAACCAACTTGAAAAGCATTTCTTCCACATATTTGAGTAAATATTTCACTTCATTGTAAATCCAGTTCTACCATTATGACTATTTTATTTTGTGTAGTAGCAGTAAAATTATAAGTGAGAGGAGTTGTCTGGGAACTGGGAAATCTGACATGGAAAAGGTAGTTGTCTCATAAATCAGAGCTTTCCTGTTTCTAGCTAGATCTAGATTAAGTGGTTCTACATTGTTTTCATAGGTGCGTAGTCACCTTTTGCATTGTAAAAGTCCATTGAATGACCTGTGAATAACACCTGGCACAATTCTTCAGTTTTGGAACTGTCTTTTGAATTGGAATTTTCATGTTACTCTGCTGCCTTTAGCTAACATTTCACTACATTTTGTTCTTTACTGGCAATTTTAGGAACAGTGGAACCAACAGGAAGAGACTGTCAGAAGTAGAGATGATGAAAGAGGACAGGGATCACAGGTGGGCTGCCGCTGTGGGATCTCATTAAGCAGCTAAATGTGTACATTTCTCTCACAACTGTAACACTGCTGGTAAAGTTGAGGTCTGCCAAAGGCTTTGACTCTGCTTTTGTGATTGATTTATGGTGGTACAGCATTATGCTTAATGAACAGAAAAAATTATATCTGTGTATATATAAAAAAAAAATATATATATATATGTGTAAAATATCTAAAAGCAGAACTTATAGAAAGTATTTAATAACATGTATACAGTTGTAAAGTTACATAAAGCTAAAGTCTCCCCTGCAGTGTTTCAATACAGGCTGAAAAGAAAGCAACATAAATTGACTTTTATGATCCAAACTATGACAAGAGCAAAAAGCAAAAGGAGAAGCTGGAAATGCCCAAAGCCAGCTAGGAATCCAAACACACAGCTTGTATTAAATGAAAATGAATCTTAGGTTTTAGTCAGCTTTAAGTTTTAGGATAATGTGATGTTTTGATTCTCTCTATGTACCACTGAAAACAGTGCAGTGTAGGCAATGGTCAGACATTCTAATGAGGCAATTTAGGTACTTTTCTACCTGCCTAATCTGATAAACCTGTACCTAAGATCTTGGGACAGGTGGATTTGCTACGTCTGCTGTGAAGTAGCCATGAGGCAGCTCCTGCAGTGCAAGAGAAATAAGCTGCCAGAAGGCCAGTGATCCTGTTCTACTTACCTAAAACCCTTGTTAGTATCTTTAAATGGCAATCATAGTTTAGCAGAATTTTCCAGAGGACTTGGGATTCTTCATTTTGTTTAAACAGGAAAATGCCAAGCCTAGAGACATGAAGATTGCTAGTTTAGTCATTAGCATCCCACCTACTCTGTGTATTCTTTCCTTGGAAATGGCAAATTATTTCAACCTGTTGGTTAATTCTCCCAAAAAGTCACTCTCAGCTAGCACAAAGCTAACTTGTCTTGACTTAAATACAGTGACACAGCCTGTTTGGACAAACATGTTTGGCACTGATGGCTGGAATTTGCCAGACTCTGCAGAGACTAGAAGAAACTAGTTTCTCAGTTGAGCAAGGTGTCATTAATACTGAGGAGTACAAATGCAGGAATGGATAAAGGGACAGCCAGCAAAGCTCTGACACCTACAAGTGGATACAGCAAAGGAGAGGCTGTTGCATCTCCAAGGATTACTCCCCTCTAGAATCAAATAGGTAAATAGTATTATATTACCCATATGGAAGTAAAACTTAGGTTTGTCAGTGACAGCTTTTCAAATGTGAACATTCAGAACTTTCCCCAAAGAGTATGCTTATATTAAAAATTTAATTAATATTTATTAGTTATCTGAAGCAGCTCTTTGTTCTTTAGTCAACTAAAATGATGCCAGCTTCCTCCAGTTTCTCCTACAAAATGTTTTGCCAGATGCTCCATTCGTTAACACATTTTTGTGTGCTGACACTTGGAAAATACATGTGTCCCTTTACTCATAACTCAAAGATTCAGATTTCTAGAGCCACTTCTGTAGTGAGTGAAAAATGCAAAACTAAGGAGTGCTGCTGTGGGGTTGTTCCTGTTGTGTGAATTGACCTAGACAGGTAACCAAGGGCAACCCTCAAACCAAGCTGAAATGCAAAGAGCAGATTTATTTCACTATATAATATATATTTCATTCTAGCTGACCTCCGATTCTTTCTATCCCACGTTTCCAATACAGATTCCTGCTGAAGCTCTAGCATTCCCAGGAAGTCAGCACTGGTGTGCTGGGGCTCTGCTCTCACCAGCACACCAGTGAGTGTGTCAGTGTGCCTGCCCCCCTGGCCCTGGACACCAGTTGGTGGCACTGGACACCAGCTCTTGGCACCCAGGGAACTCACATGGATCCATTTTTGGAGGTTCTGAACCCCCAGTTGCAGCTGCAGGCTGGAGAAGCTGTGGCTGCTGGGCCCTTTGAGGTTGAAACTTCTAGCAGCACACTAAAGAAAGGTGTGCAAAAGAGGGTTTTAGGCTCCACAATCTGTTCAGGTTTTTAAGTAGCCAAAGTAGCTAAGAGGCTTTTCCCAAATTGTAGAAATCTTTTGAAGTCCCATTTTTATTTCTTTTTTTTTTCCCCCACAAACTTAGAGTCACAGAATGGTTTGGATTGGGTTTTAATTTTAAGGATATTTTGTTTCTAAATAATTGGGAGGTATTTAAAATTAATCCCTAGCTTCATGAATGGGAGGGATTTTTTAATAAGACATGAGGGGAAGAAATGGGAATAGATGAAAGCCCATTTTTTTTTTTTGTCAGCTGATATTTAGTGCTTGAAATTGATTTGGAGATAAGATCTATTTTCAGGATAGAATAAGATAATGTATCCTATTTTATTTACTTTTTTTATTTAAATAGTATTTATCAACAAAATCTTTGGGTTTTAGTTGATTGTACTTTTAGTTCATTACAGTTGATTATATGAACTTATTTTTGTTATGGTTTTGAGATATTACTTTTAATGCAGTTAATTTATACTCTCTAAAAATACTTCAGTGACATTCTGTGCTTTTACTGGATAAGAAAAAATGTTTTGTGCAATAACAATGATAAACCCAGATTACAACGGAACATTTATATCTAATTCTCTTTTCATGACATTTCAAAATCAATGTGTCAGTTTAACTGTAATTAATCTCACTTCACAAAATCTCTCTGTGGCTCTGTGTTTATTTGTGTGATGCATGTAGACACACAAATAAATAGCTATTTACTTGTTGCTAATAGGAAATGAGGTGAACAGGAAGAGCAGAGCTGGGAGATTCAGTTATTAGAGCATCAGGCTGGTGTGGCCTGTTTGCCTCAATCCCTTTAAAGGCCGGGCAGATGCAGAAAGCAGTTTAATGATGATTATCTGCATAGTCCCCGAGGCACTCCCCGAACAGTTTAGGTTAAGAAAAGATCGTTGTTGGCTCCTCCCAGATTACCATCCCCTATCCCATTAGCCACAGGAAACACCAGGGGAATTCATTCAGCTTCTCCTCTGTAAAACGTGACTTCCCTCGAGTGTGTTTCTTGTGGCTGATATTGCAGCAATGAAGGGATCAGCACTCACTCATTCTTTTTGCAGGGTAACAGGTAAGGTGTTCCACTGAATTTACTAAAACTATTAAAACTCGTGTAAATTTGCTATGGTTTTGACTGTATTAGATTTTAAAAGAATTCCTCTAACAGAGATAATTTTTGAACTTGCACTTCTGAGTGCTGTCAGAATGCTGACAATTACTGGCAGTATTTCATTCTTCTACGCATAGTCAGTGTCATGAGTCTGAGAGTCTCTTTGGAAATATGATGTTCATGATCAAGGTCTCAGAGCCACCATTTTTGTTTGTAGAACAGTTAATATATTCACTTTACGCCATCTCCTTGATGAGTCTTTCTAGTAATTACTGCCTGCCAGCCTGTTCAAGGTAGTTTAAAATACCTTCTGTTAACTCTTAGGTTAGCACTGCCACAGAAAGAGGTGATTTAAATAACAAGGCTCAAGTCAATTGAGAGACTTGTCCATCAGTTTAGCTTGCAGTTTCTTGCTGTTTATGTTAAAAATATCTATGAATAGCAAACACTGAATCACCAAACCGGCACCTACTTAATCTTTTAATGAATTATGTTCTCTTGTCTCTTTTGTACACAAAAGCAGTTAGAGTCCTTTGTAAATATCAAGCTTGATGATGAAATGACATTCACCTTTTACTAAGACAGGTGCGGAATATTTTTTTTCCCAAAGAGGGTAAAAGATATGTAGAAATAACAAATTGGTTCTGGTTGTGATTCCAGTGAAACCCCTGGAGTTTCACAGCAGCTGTAGTATCATTCTGCTGTGTAAATAGTGTATAACTAAACTATTTGTTTACATTTTTACCTAGTCTTCTCTCTGTCCTTTATCCATGTGTTCATTTGCTTTTCCAGTATTTTGAAGTTTGCTTACAAGTAGTAAACATATCAAGTTTCAGATAATTGAGCTTTTTAAACACCTTGGGAATTGAGGTGTATGCCTACTGAAAGATGTGTGCTCAGTGCTAAAACTGCCTTCCAGACCATGGTTAAATTGTAGGTCAAGCATTCGTGAACTATCTGTTCTCAGTGAGCTTTTTCACTGGTACAGGCATTAGAACAACAACCTTTTCATCTTGTTTCACTAATCATAATAATCAGGTTTAGCAAAACCCCTCAGTTATCACCATTTTTTACTAACCTTTAGAAATGCTTTGTTATTCCTGGCGATGTTAAAATTAGATACTCTGTGGTAATTTAAAACACAATTTCATTTACCAGTGCTTCCTGTACCAGTGACTAACCATGTCTCAGCCAATTGAGATTTTTTGCTAAAAACTCTCATGATCTGCCAATCTTAAAGCATCAGATTCAAAGCCTGAATTGAGAGACAAAGTTATAATTTAGTAGCACTTAACCACTTCATTAAATATACCCAGTCCTCACTACACTATCCTATTTTTACTCAGTCTTAATCATCATAGTTATCTTTAGTTATCTTTCTGAAACATCTCCATTAGTGCAGTTTACAGGATTTTGCATTTTGGCAGTGAAACTTTTATCCCATGTGATCTTATATTTAGACATTCTGTTGACTTCTGTGGGACTGCTCACAAAAGCAAAGCTTCTAAAGTACTTGCAGAATTAGGCCACAGGAAATTTTAGAGGTGTTAGCCAAGTGCTTAGGTAGTAAGCTACCCTTGCTCCTACCTGCAGTGAGCTGACTATATTCTTTTAAAAATTTGGCTGCTAGGTAGTTACTTACACGTGACTGCAACAGGGAGAGAGCAAATTCACTTTAGAAGACAAGAAAACTTTAAAAATAACATCAGAATTTCATGTGACAGGCTTAAGAATCAGCATTGCCTCTATTGTATGACTATATTTGTGGTTTAAGATAATTTTTCCCCATATATTGATATTTTTAAATTGAAAACTTACCAAAACTTTTTCATGCTACTACATACAGGTAATCTTTTTAAGTGTGTGGTCTGCTGTGGCATCCTTATTTACCAAAGCCACAGGAATTAAAGATTTGGGCCCTCACTATTCGTGGATAGGTGTACAGGGACACAGCAGGAGCCTTACAATGGGATTACTGTCTGTGCTGGCAGCTACGCTGCCCTAACTGGAATCCTTCCTGCTGGGAATGCAAGCTCTTCTCTCTGTTTGAAAACGTGTTCTGAAGTAAAAGATAGCAATTGCATTTATTAAATAATCATCCTCATTGACAAGACAGAGTAAGACCAGCATCTTCTTGTTTCCTTACTTTTGGCTGTATAATTGTTTCCTGGCTACTATAATAATGGACATTGCTCCTCTCATTTCAGTCTGGAGCAAAAATTCAACCCAGCCACTGGAAGCAACTGGTTTCCAGATTCTGAAATATCAGAAAGGAATATTTTTTGTGCCAAGGCAGAGTTATTCATTTGCAAACCCCATTGCTGGTTTGCTGGATCTGTCCTGCAGCCAGCTCCTGAGAGCCAATGAGGGATGCTGCCTGTGGAAGGCGGCCTTTGGAAGGAGTATGGGACTGCTCCTCGGGATCCCCGATATCCCAGCTGTCCTGTTGCCTGCGTGGCACTCTACTGCTCCCCTGTGACCTTACAAAGAGCAGTGCCTTTATTCCAGAGGACATGGCCGTGGGCAAGAGGCTTCACTGCTGAGGGGAAGGTGGATGCCCGGAGCGACCTCACCTGCAGCAGCGCAAGGTGCCCACACTGCTTTCCCTGCAGGAAAGCCACCCCTGCATGCGTGCTGCAGCGAGTGGGACTCGGCAGCTGTCGTGTTACCAAATGAATCGAGTGCAAGAGGAGACAAAAATCCCTTCTAGTAGAAGTTGTTCAGCTCAAAAGTGGAGAGAAGGAAAAGGCAACTCAAAACTGCTACAGACATGAAAGCACTGATCAAACCCACGCCTGGAGGGGATCTCCTGAAATACCCCGAGCGCTTGGCAGGAGGATTACGAGATTCCTTAGACAGGGTGGTCCTGCTCTTCCCTTCTGCCAACCGACAGCTCAGGCACATTTCCCGGTGTTTGGTGGCAGGAGCCGGGGTGTTCCCAGTCACTGGATGGTACCGCTGACTGTCCTGGAGCAGAGACGGGACTCCACCGCAGGAGACACCGTTCCTGTCACTCGCTCAGGAAGCGGGATTAAGGGGCGGCCTCTTTGCTGTCATGGCAATAGGAATGCACGGCAGAGATAAAGCAGCAGAGCTGATTAAGGCGATACCGTGATTGCCCCAAGGTACGTGACTCGGATCCTCAGGCAGCTCATGGCACCGTGACCTGGAACAGCGCTCCAGGCTGTGCCTTCCGCAGCTACCGAGCGTTCACGGGATGAGCAAAACGCTGAAGAACGTCTTTAGAACCAAGAATATCTGGTACAGAGGCGAAGCAGGAGAGAGCTGCTGCTTTTACCTAAGCACTATTTTTACTTCTAGCACTCTTTTTATCGGTGGAGGAACGTAATGCCCCTCTAGGAACATCAGCACTGGCCTGTCCCAAATTACTGCCTTGTATCTGTCTGAGGGAATGCTGCGTAATGCAGCAAAGTCATTAGTGACAATATTACTAACTTCTTTTTCCAGAAGTAAATATAAGGGAATAGATCCCATTGATTGCATTGAGATGTCAGTCAAGTTTAGCAAACTGAAAGGCACAGACAAAATATTCAAGTCAATTGGGCAGCACAGGAATTATGGATTTGGGGTATAAATGAAATAAAATCGGTTTGACAACAAAGAAACACAGAGCTCACCTCTGCCAGTTAGAAGAATCTTGCTAGTATTTTGTAATACTCTAGATATATTCTCTTCTGCATTAACCTCCATATTATCCCTTTCCAGTTAAGAGTTCTTATTAACCTGATTTCTGTGTTAAAATAAAAAAAAAAAAAAGGAAAATAATTTTAGATTATAGAAATATCCCTGATATTTCATCTCTTCTTTTTTATCACTTGAGTACAAAGAAATAGGAGAGTTAAATAGTCATAGTGGTGGTGCTTTTGCTGCCAAAATGATATCTTATTCAAATGTTGTCTGGACAAACTATTAAGAATTTTTAAGAGAACTTTTTAAAGAGAACTTTCTGAGAAACAAAAAATTTTTGTTAATTCAGCGTTATTAACTCTAAAAAAAAATAAATTCTTGGATTAAAATGAAGTTCTTTCTTTAGGTTCAAAGTTTCCTCTGATAATGGAAGCCATAACTTACTGATTTCAAAATCCATTGAAAAAAAATAGACGTTCTGGGGCTTCTCCAAATAGAATGCAATTATATGAAGGTACTTTATTAAAGGATTGACTTTTCAAAATACAGAGTCAGATGGCCAAGTGGCTAAGTAGAAACTGCTCCAAATACTCTTTTAATCTTTATTTAAGAATGTTTTTAATTCATATTCTTCTTAATGGACTTTCTTTAGAGATACATTTTTGAGCATCTCTGAAGTTTCAGAAGGCTTTTTGTCTGCCACTGACAAATGTAATTCCCATCCCTTTGAGAGGGTTGCTGCAGCTCTATGAAAGGGCTCTTAATGTGGGTCTGTGATCTGTACCCACCATTACACCTCTTGAAAAGAACAGAGCTGCACTGGGTGACTTTGTGGAATAAAGTCCGTTAGCACTGTTGGAATTTATTCAAGTATGTGGTAGATAATATAATATTTGAATGAATACATTTTATTTAAATATTTACTACAAAAATAATTATGCGGAATTAGAGATAAAAGCTGAACAATGAACATCAGCAGATTGCACCACACAGGTCTGTTGTATCACCCAATCCCCACAGGACTCTTCCATTTTTGTATTTTTTTATTAGCAAATCTGTCTTTTAAAACTCTATATATGCTGCTGAATCCTAATACTGGTTTTGGAGACTTGGGAACCCAAGATTTGTCTATTTATGTCTAAAGTTTCTGTAGTTAATGATGCAGCAGAGATATGCTTAGTTTGGTATAAAAAAAAGCTCTTTTTTGTTATGCTTGCAGCTATTTTCCTACAGAGATAAGAAAAACAGAAGGGTGATCTTATACTGAGTAAGAATTTCCACTCAAGAGCCATGTAAAGGGTTTATTTAAACATCACAGTGACTGATTACTGTGTTCATATTTGCTTAATCTTTCTGTCAGATAGAAGGTGTTCAGAGCAGGACCTACCTTGCATTAGAAATAACAGTAGAGAAAAAGTCTTTCTGCCTGGAGAGAGTCCTGGGTTCAGTTTTCTTGTTAGAGGAGAATCATCACAGATGTGACTCCAAACCCCAAGAGTGCAGGGAAGAGAGCAGCGAGGGCCTGTGGATTGGAGACAATGTGTCTATCAAGTACCAGCCCATGCTTGACTGCCCAAACCTTCAAGGACTCCATAACCAGGAGCACATGGCATTATTCTCCTTTGTTTTGGAGCTTCTGTTGTAGGTTTTCAGTGAATATTTTATTGTTTCTACAGGTACTGCAATGGCTGCAGGAGTTTTGCTGCAAAATGAGCAACCATACTCCTCGCTGATAGAGAGCAGTGTATATCTGGCAAATATGAGTTCAGGTAAGAATTTGTCTCCGATGTGCCATTCATAATAAACACTTAGACCAATTCTAGAAAAAAAACCCCACAAATATTAAAAATCCCAGAAATTTTATCCATGTTTGCAAACTTAAAATGTCTCTAACAAAACCAAACTGCATTATTTCATCAACATATCATAGTGATAATATGTTGATCTTTTCTGTAATTTTCATTGTGTCAGATCTCCTAATGGAAGAAACTATGCCACTTTTGTGTTGAGGAACTACCTAGCTCTCTGAAAATACAAACCTGCCTTCAACAAAACTCCCCTTTCTAATGATTTAAACTTTTACAGGATGCAATTCTTTCTTACTGTTTTGGGTGAATGTTTGCAAACCTGCTAGATTCAGTAGGAAAATAATGATATCCAGCATTTTATTTTCCGCACTTCTGTCTCCACTGTCATTTTATATATACTGAACCATTTCTGGGAAAAGGGAGAGAAAAGTAATTAAATACAAGAAAGGAATGTAGTTAATTAGAAAATATTTTTCCCATTTCTTGGATACAGGTAGCACTTGAAAACTTTTTCATCTCCTTTCTCTTCCACCCAACCACCAAAATAAAAGTATATTTACATGTTTTCTCACCTGTTGATATCAGCTCTATTGACGAATGAAGAGTCAAGGTTTTGAACATTTTCCTTTCCTCACACGATATCACTGCTGATGTTTCAGGCCTGGTACCCACAGCAAACATTGCTATGTCTGTGTAAGAGCTGGGCAGCAGCAAAGTTCAAACCCTCAGTTCCTGGTCAGTGCCTGGAAGAAGCAGATTTTTGCCTGGGGAATTTCAGAATTCCCAGAAGGGAACTTCCTCTTATGCAAATTCCTCTGTACAAGTTACTGGTTTTATGGTACAAGAAGAAACACATATGTATTTCAGGAAAATGCAATGGGATTAATTTGTTTATTGACAAAGTTAAAGTGGATTTTCTTGATTTCCCCAGCCTTCCCCTTTCAGTGCAGTCTGATGCACTGACATTGGGATGACAGAGGCTTTTGACATCACTATAATCCATTCTGAACAAAATTGCTTTTCTAAGTGCTGCAATCTTTCTGGCCACCTCATTCTCCTGCTCTGCACACTGGAAGCAAAGTGGGAGGCAATTTGCCACCTCATACCTACCTTCAGAAGCCCGAGGCACTCAGCTGATACACCTTCTCCTTCTCATGATCTGCTTTCTCTCAGGCTGTAGGGTTAACAGCTTTGCTTCATAAAAAAACTGTGCCCTGAAAAAAACTCCCAGCCTTTTGTTTTGGATAACAAATTGTGTTTTGTTAAAATATGTGAATGGTCCAGGCAAACAGTCTACAATTCATCATGTACTGAAGCATTTCAGCAGGAACACACTAATCCCAATCATTACACAGCTAATGATGTATTTTGGAGCAGCAAAGTGGAGGAGGAGAGGTGGCTGTGGAATGAAGAACCAAGAGGTGGGGGAGTATAATGTGCTTCCTTACAGATCTCTCAGGAGGCAGAGCCTCCAGCTACATTTTGATTGTTCTGTTGAATGGAGTATTTTGTGTCTTAGTGAGTTCTGAATGCCTATTATTGAGCAGGAATTAAATACTCCCATTGTTTATGACACACATTTTGGTTGTTCCCAGCGCATTTTGAAAATTACCTACTTGACATGCAACTATTTTCATCAAGCGGTGGAACAGTTTGTCCCGAGCAGACGCAATCCCTGTGGAAAGGAGCAGCCCGGGGCTGGCTGGCAGCAGCGCCTGCATCCTCCGTTACCATGGCGACAGCTCAGCCCCGGGGACCAGCTGCCGAGCGCGCTCGGGGATGCTGCGCTCCGCTCCCGCAACTTCAGCGCCGAGTAACTTGCCCTTCTCTCAGAGCGCCCCGGGCAGAGGCGCCGGGTGGAGCTGGGGCCGCACAGCCATGCAGCCTTCCCCTCGCAGGCGCTCGGCCGTCAGCATCTTTAGTCACTTCTTCCAGGGGCGGAGGCATTCCTCCTCCGACCCCCTTCTCCGCCTCAGCCAGCGGCGCCGCAGCTCCGTGGTGGAGCTGCTCTCCTCGTCCACGCACCGGGTCATGGTGGCTCTGTCGTCGCTCAGCCCCGAGGAGCTGGATGCAACTTTTCCTGAAAAAAAAAGTAAAGTACTTTTCATTGAGACTGTTGGCAGTTCTGGGTATTTTCTCGGTATTACTATACTTTTGTTCTGTTAATTGTATTTTTTATGTGTGGATAAAATACTGGGGTTTAATTTTTTCTTTCTGTATTTTGTATTTTATATTTTGTTCACTGATTCCTTGTTCATGTGTTAATACGTGCTTTTTACTCTAACAGCTCAGTTATAAACAACAGGTAAAACAGAAGCACATATTCATGCATACTCCAAGGGCATGGTTAACTATTTTAGATTTCAGGCTGAAGAGGACTGTGACTTTTTCTCAGCTGCAAAGAATGTCACTCACCTCTAACTTCATCAGAAAAAATAACTGGCAGTAATGCAAGCAATTTTTTTCCCACAGAACTATGAGCCTGAAATACATATTGCATGTATTGGTGGTGTTTGTGAGCTCACCATGAGGCTGAACTGGTACTTTTCAGTGGGCTCCTGGCTAACGTGGCTGTGCCTGTGTCGCAGGGAGCTCGAGGCGCCCCACGGCCAAGTACACGAAGGTGGGGGAGCGGCTGCGCCACGTCATCCCCGGGCACATGCAGTGCTCCATGGCCTGCGGCGGCCGCGCCTGCAAGTACGAGAACCCCACGCGCTGGGCCGAGCACGAGCAGGCTCTCAAGGGCCTCTACTCCTCCTGGTGAGCAGCTCCACATGGCAAAATAGCTGGGCTTTCTAAAAATCAGCTCCTAAGTGTAAAACATAACGAGAATTTGATCTGGAATTAGAACCTGATGTAGTGGCCATCATACACAGCCCAGGAAAGACAGTGAAAGGTTTCTGTTGACTTACAGTGGGTTTGGTTCAGATCCAAAGGAATAAATACCCGTCTGTCATGAATTATAAAAAAGCTGTTCTGGGCCACTGAGGATTAGGATGCAAATGAATTAAACATGTTAATAACAGAATTGAAAAGTGAAAGCATCTTCTGCAGATGAAATAATATGGGCATGTGTTCAGAAGGATGTTCATGTGCAGCAAGGTCTGTATCTTGACATTCTTACCGGTTTTTTTTCTAACAGCAAATGCTTAAACAGCATTTACAAACCTCAAAGGGACAAACAGGGATCTGGGTCCAGATTTCTATTCAAAGTAATTTTTACTTGTGTCCTGGCATTTAAGTTGTTCTAGTAATTGTCTTTTAATAATGTTCTATCTGTATCAGTTTAATGACATTTATCACTAACACTATGGCATGGTAGAATTTTTTCAACTAATTTCTAATTAATCACCAAGGTATTTGTCTCTTTCTTGAATATAATGGTATTCTTATTTTGGAAGACCTGTACCCAGGAAATTATTAATGATAACATTACTACTTACTTTTCTAATTTCTCAGGATAACAGATAACATCCTGGCTATGGCTCGACCCTCAACAGAACTAATTGAAAAGTACAACATTATTGAGCAGTTTGAAAGGTAACAAATTCAGTCATTATTTATTGTTAGTATTACTGGTGTAATTCCTGATCCATTTTCTCTTTCAACGTAGATTTGGATTGTTGATAAAGATCCTTTCATTTTAACGCTCTACAGGTAAAGATTTATTCTCCACTAAGAATAAATGTGTGTTTCAGAAAATAAGGGATAATGAGATTTTGGCTGCCTGTAATACTTTGACTCATCTATTCCTTCCCTAAGATGTGGCATAAAAACCATAATTAACCTTCAGCGTCCTGGGGAGCATGCGAGCTGTGGGAACCCCCTGGAGCAGGAGAGCGGCTTCACCTATCTTCCTGAAGTCTTTATGGAGGCTGGTAGTAAGTTCCCTCCTGCTGCTGTTCCTCTTTAATTATTGCCTTTGGCATTTAAGGATATTTTTACTTGAATTCCTGTGAGTTAAATGCAGCTATGTAGGAAACATTGCACAAAACGTGAACCTGGGCAAATACAATGAAGCACAAATAACATATTTTTGAAGATTGTGTATTATGCAGAGAGAGATGGAGGGTTTGTGTTCAGGTGTTTCTAAAGGAAGGACAACAGTTCCCTTTTTCTTCCGCATTCACAAATCTCTGAGCCGTTGACGATGTGTTAAATTCTGGTGCACTTATGTTTTCTTACCTAGACTATAAAAGGTTATTTCATGTGAGGACACTGCTCCTGACAGTATTTTTGTATTTTCATTTTATGGTAAGAAGAGAGAAAGTGTCTCTCTGTAAGAAGCAGCTGCTGACTGAAGAAGTGCTTTTATTTCTGAAAAGAAAAAATTGCCCTAATTCTATATATAGCTGAGTAATTTTGCATGAATCACAGCTTTGTTACACCTTTTACATTCTAGCTGAACTTGAGTTTGACAAATCTTTGCTAGCTTCGTGTATCTATCAAGTTTCAATAGCAAGCATACATTGAAATGGGAAAATAATCTCTTGCAAACAAGATGTCAGATTTTAA
Source organism: Toxostoma redivivum (assembly GCA_013397375.1). Lineage (NCBI taxonomy): Eukaryota > Metazoa > Chordata > Aves > Passeriformes > Mimidae > Toxostoma > Toxostoma redivivum. Next base: position 8,865 of record VXBI01005960.1, on the reverse strand, counting down.
GCTCCATTATGCAATTTTAGAACTATAATTTCTCATTAGCAATCTCTCCTCTGCAAATAGTACTACACTTTTCACATTTGGTGTGGCAGAAAATCACTGTCTCTCTTTTTATTTCAGTTTATTTTTATAATTTTGGATGGAAGGATTATGGAGTGGCATCTCTCACGACTATCCTTGACATGGTAAAGGTGATGTCTTTTGCCCTGCAGGAGGGGAGGGTGGCTGTTCACTGTCACGCAGGACTCGGGAGGACAGGTATGTGCCCCGTGCAGGAGCAGCACCAGGGTTCCTCTAGAAACTCCAACCATCTCTGGTTATAAACCAGTAAGAACTGGGCTAGATTCTGTGTCATTGCAAGATGGGCCTTTATCAAATGGTTAAAAGTGCTAAACTACTGTGTCCAAATGTCCTCAGTGGCTAGAGAAGATCAGTTTTAGTATATTAAAACCAAAGACCTGTAAAGTTAGAGAAGTTTTTATTCTGTATAATTGTTCCATTACATTAAAATGTGACAGCTGCTTTTGGAGGGGATAAATCCCCCTGGTAATCTTTCATTGTCCAGTATTTATAACACATTCACAAACCTGCCACTCACTGTTGGATCAGGTAGATTTGGTGGAGCAACTGAAATTTCATTTGCTTCTTTCAAGTCCTTTTTGGTTGTGCCCTTCCCATAGAAGCCCCCACTGCTCCCATGTTTGTGAATGGTGGAACTCTTGGAGAGGCTGTGGGGAGCTCCCACTGCGGTGCAGTGAGCAGGGCTTCACTGTATTATGCTTCTTCACAGGCAATTGCCTGTAAGTAATAGTATCATGTAACACAGGACACTGTGTCTTCACCTATAGTAATTTCTACCTCATATTTCCACTGAGTATTTGTTTTAGTCTGACAGTTCCTTCACTAATCCTGTCTTTGAATTTTCCAGGTGTTCTAATAGCTTGCTACTTAGTTTTTGCCACCAGAATGAGTGCTGACCAAGCGATTCTGTTTGTCAGAGCCAAAAGGCCCAATTCCATCCAGACACGGGGACAGCTGCTATGTGTCAGGGAGTTCTCCCAGTTCCTGGTCCCCCTCCGCAACGTGTTCGCATGCTGTGAGCCCAAGGCACACGCGGTCACCCTGTCCCAGTACCTGACCCGCCAGAGGCACCTGCTCCACGGCTACGAGAGCAGGCACCTCAAGCATGTGCCAAAACTCATCCACCTGGTGTGCAAGCTGCTGCTGGACCTGGCTGAGAACAGACAGGTGGTAGAGGCAGAGCTGCTGGACATCCCAGACCTCTCAGCTGAGATTGAGAAGACCGTGTCCCAGCTGGAATCCACGGAGCTTGAGCGGGAGCTGGCCAGGCATGACAGTGACACGTCGGACTCGTCTCACACCCACTCCTCTGCTCTTGACACCCAGGACTCGCACTTCTCCCTGGGACACGAATGTGATTCCTTTTGTAAAAGAAGGAATGTCGAATGCCTTCAGCCTCTTACTCATCTGAGAAGGCGTCTGAGCTACAGTGAGTCAGACCTAAGGAGAACCGAGTTTCTTTTGGAACAGGATGATACTGCCTGGACAGTGCCTGCTCAGATCTTAGCAAATAACAAAGTCAAGCAGAACAGTGGGGAGGAAAGTTCTGCCACAGGTGAGGCAAAGCCACAGCTGGAGTTAAACAAAGAAGCATTAGTGCATAACACGTGCATGTTCTGGAGTCAAGGGAGATTTAGTTTGGATGGACGAAGAGATGGCTCCTATCACAGAAGGAGTTCTACCAAAGAAGTACAACGCAGCAGGACCTTTTCCTCGGGCCTCGCATCCATCCACAGTCCCAAGGAACCTGAGATGCCGAGGCACAGCTTTGCCAACGAGACTGCTCACAGGAAGGACCACAAGACCAATATATATGGCAGGAGATTCCATCTCTCCGAGGACTCTGACTCTTCTTCTTCCTCTTCCAAAGTGAACTTTTCCATTGGCTATGAAAGCCAGAGTAGTAGGGAGGTGTCAGAGACAATCCCACATATTGTTCTGCAGTCAGAATTAAGTTTGGAAGCCCGAAGAGTTTTGGCAGCCAAAGCACTTGCAGATATAAATGAATTTCTGGGAGAGGATGAAGTGAAGCAGAAGGTAGAAATGTGGCAGGTAATTTTTAACTCAATTCCATGCTACAGGCTCTGCGTATTTCACCTGAGTGAATTCCTGGAATGGCAAAAATGCCACGTGAAGCTTTGAAATGGCACACTGGGATAGCAGTTTAAATGAGGTCTGTGGTCAGTTCTTTCACAGGCTGGCAAAATGCACCTATACATTCTGGTCTCTAGCGGGAGGGTGGAGGTTCTGATTATGTTCAGGTTCTTAACTAGAGGAAACAGATGCCATTATGTCTGGTTGTAATGTAGCTGCTAGTGGCACAGAAGTAATACAGGTTTTAAGAGTTTGAGTTAGTTTTAATCAGTGCTTTCTCAGAACTAATCAGAGGATTTGTGAGTAACAGAAAAAGAATTTAGTAGAAACTTAATTGCTTATCCTCAAACCTCTTAGCAACATTTGAAGTTGGAATGCAAAGCTGGTTTATGTACTCCAGTGGAGTATTGGGAGGTTCTCAGCTGCACTGCTGCTGTCATCCTTCTGTTTTAAAGAATCACTTGTATTATTGCTGATTAATGTTGATATATTGGTAAAAAAAATACAATTTTAAAAATAACTCTTAAGTCTTTTTTTGTTGGAACATAAGCATCCACATACTGCTACAATCAAAAAGAATGTTGGCAAAGGTAAATGGATGATGCATTTTCAGTTTTGTTTGTTTTTTTTGTTTTTGTTGTTGTTGTTGTTTTGTTTGTTTTTTTGTTTTAAGAAAGAACTGAATTCTCGAGATGGAGCTTGGGATAAAATCTGCACTGAGAGAGATCCTTTCATTCTCTGCAGCTTGATGTGGTCATGGATAGAGCAGCTGAAAGAACCTATTATATCCAAAGATGATATTTACATGCTGGCAAAAAATTGCACAGAAGCCCAGGATACACTCCAGTTGCTGAGAAAGGTACATTGGATCTGGCAATTCATTCTTTAACTTTAGGAAAGGAAATTGCACTTTTTAAAAGCTACTTCACTTTCTTTCAAAATCAGACTGAGAATTCATTCTGCATCGAATTTTGTGAGCTGTCTGGATATCTCTGGATATCTTCTAATCTAAATGTCTTGCTCAAAACAGAGTTACCTAGAGCAGGCTGCTTGTGAGACAGATGCTCCAGGCCCTTAATTAAGCTGGAAAAGGAATGAGAAGGAGCAGCCACAAAGATCTCCTTTCTTCCTCCTTGCAAGCGCTGCTCAGGTGCCTCTCTGCCAGCTTCCAGTGGTGATAGAGACATGGAAGGACAGAGAGTGGTGCAAGATGGGGAAAAGAGCCCTGAACATGCACAGTATTTTGGGATGAAAAGATCAAATCACAGCTTTCCTATGCCAATTCACAGGAAGGCTACTGTACGTGGAGGGGATCTTGAAATTCACAGAAGTTCTGAGGAATTCCTGGAGTGGTTTGTGGTACTCAGGAGATGAGTTTTCCCATTGTGACTGAAATAATTATGCAGAGGCTCTTTAGGCTGGTGGGAATTTCCCACCAACTCTTGCACATGAAGGTTTCAGCACAGGAAGGCACAACCTGGTGTTTAAACAGCAGTTAACAAAATCTGAGTGCTAAACTGCTTTTCATGGAAATATTTCTTCTAATGAGCTCCTGCTCCTTTTTCCCTCCAGGAGCAGTGTCAGACCATCCTTTGTATTTTACACTGTGTGGTGAACCTGCAAGTGCTGCCAGCTGATGTGGAAGAGGCCTTACTTGCTCGTGCTATTAAAGCTTTTACTAAGGCAAGTAATCCCAAATAACTGTCCATTATATTGTATTTACTTGATTTAAATCATGAAGGGTGAATCAATTAACAGAGGGAGGCTTCTGTGAGAAAAGCTACTGTGAGAAGTAATTCCTTCACACTTCAGTGTGAAGCTTATTTATTTCAGAGTTTACATTTTATAATAATCACATACATAAAGGGTTGGAAATAGTCTCAACAAAATTAAATTCTGTCACTACAGACTTAATCCTGGAGTCTCATTTTTTTCCTTCTGGACCAGTGCCAGTTCATGGACATCTTCAAATTAGGGAAAAGACAAAGGGTGACACTGACTAATCACTGGGAGTGGCTTACTAAAGGCTTTGGTAGATTCTGTACCATGTGAAATCTTTCCATCAGATTAAATAATTTTCTGAAATTACACTGCAAGTCAGTTCTGTTGCAGGCCTGTACCACAGGATGTGAATAACTAATTTCTGCTTTGGGCTCATTCAGTAAGAGTGACAGGTGAAGCTATTGCTCAGCTCAGATTTCTTCTCAGATTCAGCCAATGAAATCTGAGCTTGAACAGAATGTTCACTGTGCTGCTTCCTCATCTCTTGTAAATCTGCCTGTTAAAACAATCACCACATTTCTCCTTCTTCTGCTTTATTTTAATGTCTAGTCAGTATAAAACTGAAAACACTTAGCATTAAGCACTCCATGAAAAACACATCTTTTCTTTGATAAATCTCAAAGCTTTTTTTTTTAATGTTGTGCGTCTACTTTGCATTTTGCTGTATGGCATCTCTTTAACAACTGAACTGAAACTTCTCTCTTTTATTAGACAAGCTTCGATTCTGAGAATGGGCCATATGTTTACAATACCTTGAAAACTGTATTTAAACAAGCAATGGAAGAAAAAAGGAAAAGGATGAAAGAAGGACCAGAGAATCCTTCTTGATTTCTACACAGCTCTGCCGAAGCATTAGATGGGCCTACAAAATAAGTTTGCATTTTACAGCTACTGTATTTTGTGCTACCTGGCATGATCTACCTAACTTTAGATCATATAAGTTCTTCACAAATAATTTTATTTTTTTAGAGGGAGGTTTAGTGGCAGTTGTTCAGTCTACATAGTTTTAAAGAACAGCTCCATGTGACCATTCTCTGTAGCATTTGGTTTCAGGTACTGGTTTTTTATCTTGTGAAGGGTTCTCCTGTTCTCAGATGTGTTTACTGATTTGGAAACCTCTGTTACTGGCAAGAAACATTCTTTTCAAGTCACACGATTGCCATAAGTTCAGTGCCATGATCCCCAAAGGTTAATGGATTGAGTTAATATTTATGTATTATATATGTTTATATTAATGATATTTGATTTCACTTTGCAGAAAATAAATATTGACTGAACTTGTGAAACTGCTTTTGCTTTCAGAAATTTTGAAGTAAGACCAACAGTAATAATGGATAGATTGACAGATCTTGAGATCTGTTATTGACAACAGACAATATTTTTCCTTCAGATCTCTTAAATAATTGTAGCTGAAGTATTTCTAGAAGGTGTGCAGTAGAGAAATATACTATGTTGAGCAGTAGTCATCAAGCCCTAATTTAGACTTTTTTTAGAAATCTTCAAACTGTTTTTAACAGAAAATTGATTTAGGCTTTTTAAGTGCTTTGAATAAGAATTTTACTTTATTAGTTAAACTTCTATTGCTCTTAAGTGGAAAAACACTTCATCATGAAATCTTCATAAGGATATGATTCTGTCCATACTTGCATCCAGCAAATACTTACATAAAGAAGTGTGATATAATAATGCTAAAAAACCATTAATCAAAACCTTACTAGCTGCAATACACTTTGCAGAGACATTTTTATCTAATAAAACAGAAACAGCTGGGTCATCATCCTAACACAATTTTGGATTACAGCCTTAGGATTTGGACTGGAATGTCAGTTTGTAGAATGAGCAGTTCATGCAGTTTGACAGATTTAAGTAGTTAAACAAGAATCCATCCTTTCCAGAAATATTTTTATTTGTTTCTGTAAATGACTAACATTTAAAATATAGACCAGTTTGAAATACAGGTAATTTATACATGCCTCAACTGTTGGATGATTTTATATAAAATCCAAATTAAAACAGCTACTCTGGCGGGATCATCCTAAAATAGGCACCTTCAAAGGAAAATATCACATGTGAATCACAAACACAAATCCAGCCTTGTGAAGAGGCAAGGCAACACAAGAAGCAGTTTTGTGTTAGCATTAGCAGTCAGGTTAAATCGAATACCATATTCTAATCTACTGAATGCCCCTTCTTCAGTGGCTGCTCTGGTCCCTACCTGGCCCCTTGGCCCTTCCCCTTCCCTCCCACACCCAGAGGAGCAGCCCCTGTGCAGCACCCTGGATTGGTGATAGCACATCAATTAGGTCCTATCAAATATCTATTGGTTAAGGGGAAAACTTTGTTTTGCCTGCTGACATTGCTGGTCAGGCTGTGTCCCTGGAGATGCACTCAATGGTTTCTCTCTTTTCCTGGGCATGCTCCTGGAGAAGGTTCAGGCCCAGATGATGCCACTGAAGGAGATGTGCCCTCAGCCCAGGGACGCTCAGCATGGGCTCCCCCAGCCCCTCGGGGCCCCGCCGCTGGTCACAGCAGCCCCAGCCTGGCTCCTGCCTGCCCGCACCGTGGCCATCCATGGCTGCTCCTGGACATGGAGCTCAGCCAGTGCTGGTGCCATGTGGGCTTTGCTGGTGGTACCACTCAGACACTGTGGAGACAGCTCCATCTCTTTATTGGAACAGAAGAATGGGCCATTGTCTAACCTGGGGGTGGGGGGAAGGGGTCACCTTCAGTGTTGTTTAGAGGGCAGGGCCAGGGGGCTTAGGGGGCTTAGGGGGCTGGGCTGGTGCTGAGGTCTCTAGAAGAACATGGGAATGAGCTGGGACGGGGCGGAGGGAGATCAAAAAAGGGAGTGAAGGCAGCTTGGGGATACCCATGGGGACAAGAGATGGCAGTGGGATCTACAGGGTCATAGGAGGTTCCCTCATAGATAGCCAATCTGGGATCCTCTTCTCGGAGCTCCTGCGAGGGCTGCCCAGGCCCTCATTTCTGCTGGAGAGCTGCTCAATCTGTCCGAGTGCGAGGTGTAGCCGCCAGCTTTCATCTGCTGTCCAGAGGCGCTCCTGTGGAGAGAGGAAAGTGAGAGGCCCCGGCTGCCGCTGGCACACAGGGACCCTCCTGCACAGCGGGGCCCCGAGCTGGGAAGGCTCCCCAGCACGGCTGGAGCTGCTGGCACACCTTGGCCCAGCTGCACAGCTGCCCCTCAAGGCTCCGGCCAGCAGGGCATGGCTCTGGGCAGGGTCCCTGGCCAGGAGCGGGCCCCAGAGCGCGTCTGCCTTCCAAGGGCAACCTGGTCCCTGCTCTTTCTCCTCCCCACCTTGCTTTTCCTCTGCCCGCTGCTCCTGGGGCTGCTCTTGGCCACGCAGCCTCAGTGGGAGCCAGCACTGGCTGCAGCCCCAGCCAGCTCCCCAGGACAAGGCCCAGCAATTAAGAGGCCAATTAAAGCACTGGGCAGCAGCAGAACCCTCAGCAGGGTTATGTGGAAAACCACTGACCATCCACAACTCCACAGCAGCCTCACTGGGAATGTTTCCTGTCTACAAGCAGCCATTAAATGAAGCTATTCGTGGGGTAGGGCAACAAAACACTCACCGTTTTCTCTTCCAGCAATACCAGATTCCAATAGAGCACAAGATGAAGATGAGTGTCCCACCAGCCACAATGGCCATTAACTCAAGAAAACACCTTCCAATGCCCTTCTGGGAATCACGAACACGTGTTGAGGTGCCAGCTGCATCTGTGGGAGCAATGGAGAGTGTGAGCCTGTGCTGTGCTGCACTGCTGAGCTGACAGCTCACTGGATACAGCCAGGACGGTCTCTGTTTCCCCCAGAGCTGGGGCCTGCAGGCACCTTGTTACCCCTTGGCACCCCTTGGCACAGGCTGTGCCACCCAACAAAGCCCAGAAGGCCGGGAGGAGAGCCCGGGGGTGGCGCAGCTGCTTGGGGCAGTCCCTGCTTCCAGGGACGTGGGCCCAACCCATCCCTGAGCAGCCACTGCCAGCCCTGACCCTCCCTGCCCCGTGACAGCTCCCCCAGCCCAAGGGGACAGAGTCAGGCCCTGTCAGGACCCAGTGCAGCCCCTGCCCAGTGGGGAGCCAGGGCCGGCTGTGGCCCTGGGCTCGTGGCAGGGCTCCCGCTCGGGGCTGCTCCTGTGCCTTGGGCCTCTGGGCACTCAGGACAGCTCCAGGAGCAGCTGCAGCCCCAGGGACCTTGGGGCACGAGTCCCGTTTGCCAGGGGCCGGGAACGAGCTCCAGAGGCCTGGAAGCCGAGGTGCCTCCAGCTTTGGCTGCTGCAGGGGGCCGTGCAGGGCCAGGCCCTGGGGGAAAAGCTGCTGCCACACAGCCCTGCCCAGGGCTGAGCCTGGCACAGCAATTATCTCCTGTGCCTGTGCCCGTGCCTGGCATCGCTTTCCCTCCTGGAATAGAGGCTGGAACTGAGCCACTGCTTCCTCTGCGAAATGGCTCCTTTTGCACAGACTTTTGGTCCATCACTTGAGAAAGAAAAGGGACGTTGGATAAGATGGAAACATTCCCCATTGGAGAGGTGCCATCTTCAGGAGGCAATGCTTGGAAAAGTCACAGGTAAAGATCAGAGAAATGCACAGGCTCTTCAGGCTGGCCAGAGCACTCCCCCCTCTAAACTGCAAGCCCTCCTGAACTGCCAGGAGACTGGGAAATTGCAGGGGATCTCAGGGTGTGCCTGTGGTGCACTTTGGGCTTCCAGTCAGATGTTGCCAAAGGCCTTCCTGCAGAGGCTGGGGAGAAGCTGCAGCCTGGCCAGGCTGGGAAACAGCCCTGCAGGGTGTGACAGAAGCAGCCGGACAGCGAGGCTGCCATGGATCCCTTCCCCCTGTGCCGGGCATGGCGTGCCTGGATGTGATGAGGGGGCCACTGGCTGCTGAGTCTCAGGAGAA
>VXBI01005959.1:451880-470419 GCA_013397375.1 Toxostoma redivivum | reverse complement strand
CATCCCCCTCCCCCCCCCACCCCCTTCCAGTGAGAGGCAATTAACTTGTAGCCTGGAGTGATTAGCATAAGAATAGGGAAAAATTCCACAGAAAATAAAAGAAATTATTCAACCCCCAACAATGAGGAAGATGAATGGGATGGAGTGAGTGTCCTCGACCACCATGAAGATCCAGAAGAGAGAGAGCGACTANACCACAAAATGCCCAAAAAGAAACAAAAAAAATAGAATTGGAATGGGAATAATTAGAAGAATATTTTAGAAGAGGAAGAAACAGTAGCAGGAAATAAGGATAGGAATTAAGAATAGGGAAAAGATCAAATAAGAAATAGGAATAGGAATAGNCCTGCCCGTGTGGAAGCGCCGGTCCCCATCAGGCAGCGTCCATCGTGGCTGCGGCGGGCACTGCGGGCGCTGCGCCGCCTCTTGCGCTGCCCCTGCCTGGCTCCACAGCGGGAGCAGTAGGGCCCGCGGTCGGCCCGCAGCCTGCCCTGGCCTGAGCCGGCCACAGGGGCTGCCTTGGCCTGCGCACGACCCTGCAGCCTCAGGGGGGCCCACCTGCTTTGGGCCATCCCGAGACATTCTATCAGCCCCAAACCTGCCTGCCACTCCATTCCACCGACAGCCTGGCACCACCACCACTATCACCCTGAGACCGTGTCCCCAAGTGCCACATCCACACATCTTTTAGAGTCTTAGTATACTTTGGGTTGGGACATCAAAAATAATCTAGTTCCATCTGATTATCCTACATGCTCTTTCTCTCCCTCTGAGTCCTCTGAAGTCATTCTTGCAGGTCCATGTCCTCCTTATGCTGGGGCCCCCACACACGGATGTCGTGCTCCAGGCAGGGTCTCACAAAAATGGTCTAGAGGGTCGTTGTTATATTATTTTCTTTTAGCAGTGTGTCTTTTTTTACATATTTTGGGAAGAGAACAGTAGCAATGCTTTTTTAGGAAATGCTTGAGGGAGAAATGCCATGCCTGTNAATAGGAATAGGAATAGGAATAGGAATAGGAATAGACGAAGAAGAAGAGGAATGAAATATAGAAGAAAAAGTAGAGAAAGAAGAAATAGGACAAGTAGAAGAAGAAAAAGAAGTAGAAAAAGAAGAAGAAAAAGTAGTAGTAAAAGAAGAAGTAGTAGAAGTAAATAATTATAATAAAAATTAAAATAAATAAAGTTTGGTTGATAATAATATTATGATTAATGATTATGATTAATGTCAAGTTGAAATACACATCCACACATCTTTTAGAGTCTTAGTATACTTTGGGTTGGGACATCAAAAATAATCTAGTTCCATCTGATTATCCTACATGCTCTTTCTCTCCCTCTGAGTCCTCTGAAGTCATTCTTGCAGGTCCATGTCCTCCTTATGCTGGGGCCCCCACACACGGATGTCGTGCTCCAGGCAGGGTCTCACAAAAATGGTCTAGAGGGTCGTTGTTATATTATTTTCTTTTAGCAGTGTGTCTTTTTTTACATATTTTGGGAAGAGAACAGTAGCAATGCTTTTTTAGGAAATGCTTGAGGGAGAAATGCCATGCCTGTCACAGAACAAGAAATGTACTGAATAAAGGTTAATTACTTTGTGATTCACAAAATAACTGAAAGCACAGATGAATGCACCATGAAGACTAACTTTTAAAGCAGGATCAGAGTTGAACAGAAATGCTGAGAGAAACAGTGAAAATGCAGTTTTCCGGACTCAAAAGATAACAGAGCTGTGGTTAATGTTCTGTATTTGAAACACTGTGCTATCTTTTTTGTAAAGAGTATTATCTTTTGTGTCATATTTCAGAACTTTTATTTAGGAATTTTTAGCAGATATCAGCTACATCTTTATGTATTTATCAACAGCATTATTAGACTGGAATGTTTTAAAAATTGTGTAAGTATTTTTGCACTAAGAGGTTTAGGTAATAAATTCATATGTACAAATGGGCAGTTTCCCAGCTATATAGAAGCATTTACATCTCCAGACTACTTCGAGTGCTAGATCACTACCCCTTCAAAAATTAAATAATACTACTTTTTAAATATTTGATGACAAAAATTTGCATGCTAGTTCTGGTGGTTCTATTAGTCATTCATCTGCTGGAAGCTGTAGGAATGGTATTTAATGTAACTAGTAACGCTAGAGTTTTCTTTTAATATTTTAGGTTCATTAAATGCTTTCTGGTACTTGGTGTTTCCTTGATCTTGTGAATGGTTAACATAATAATATAGTCAAAGTTTAGAACTTGAAAAATTGCAGATTTTGTCATAGACAGGAGATTGCTGATGACAGAGCATTACTACAAAATTATACTTTATGTTTTTCATTATATTTTACTCTGTTATCTTTCTTCTCTTTGAGAAGTGAGGTTATCTGGTCTGTAGCTGCCAAACTCATTGATGTCCTTTTTCCAGCTGAGACCTAAGTCAGCAAAACCTAAATTATTTTCAAATTCCTGATTAACCAAAAGGGAATATTAGATTATTTTATGTATGTGCCATTAAGATAAGGTAGCTTCCATTAATAATACTGCTTTATTATAAACTTTTGTAGCATAATATTTTTAGAAAGCTTCTTATTTGACCTAATGGGAAAGCAGCTTTCCTGGAGAAAAGTAGGATTTCAGTTAGTTTGTTCTCAGTTTTGATATTGACTTCTTAAACAACTGTTCCTTCTGCAGTTAGTGAATTTTTCTGTCCATGTTTATACAAGAGATGCTAAACAAATCACAGAATGTGGAATTGGGAGGGCCTTTGATAGAACACCCAGTCATCATCATGCTCCCTCAGAGGCTGCAGAGAAGCGATGCTTTGGCACTTCGGGAAGAAGATCTGGTGATAGAAGTTCCAGAGTCTGCCTTTAATCTTCACCAGCCTTTGCTATTGCAGGAAACTATAGAAAGCTTTTCTCTTTTCTCTGCGAGTTCTTCCTCTTCATGTTTGTCCTGTCCCCAGTGGAAACTGTTCCCATCCTTTGTGCATTGAACTTTTGATGACTTAATAGCTGTTATTTGATGTTTTCTATTGAGACTCTCTGAGTTTTACAATTTTGGAGAAAGGACTAAATAGGAAATAAATAAATTTTAATCCAAATCTGCATCACTAGTTCATTTGTTGGCTTTGGGAGGGATGAGTAATGCTGTCATTTCAGAGAAAACCTCATGGAAGATGAAGATCTGCTATGTCTGGCTGAGCATGGCTAATTGCATTTCCTGGGGTGGAGAGTGTTTCATTTCTAGTCACGGAGCTGTTTCAGATGGAAGACAAAACTGAATTTTATAAAACAATGCTGTAACTAAAAACTGTGATCCATATAAGAAGTAGACAACTTTCATGGATTAAAAAACTTTAAACCAGCTTCTGGCATTCTGTAACGTTTGGCAAATCTCTAATATCAGAATGAGTATGGTTATAAATTGACTAGTATCTTATTTTTTTTGCTTTTTTGCTATCAGCTATCAGGTTTAATGAACTAGTTAATGAAACTAAACTTGAATATAGTAACAGTAAAATTGTTAAAATTTCTGCATTTGTTGTCTTCTAAAAAGGTTTTTAAGAAAAAAGATCAGTGAGCACTATTAGCATGAAACTGGAGAAAGTATGAGTGAATTCTTTGTTCATCTATGGTACAGAGTTTAGGATGCCTTTACTTTCTTGGGTGCCATGCAGTTATAATTTGTTTTAAGGCTTGATTCAACAGGACATTTATTTTTTTCTTTAGACTGTTACAGACTGAGATGGTTCCCCAAGCAATAAAAGAATTGAGAAAATAAATGTATGTTATAGTATTGGAGTTGAGAAAAACATATTTTTTTCTCCCCTTACATTTAAAAAACTTTTTTCACTAACTTGCAAAAGGTAGGAAATCTGTGGAAGACTCTGAATTAGAAAGTATGACAAATTAACAACAGTTGTTGTTAATTACGTGGTGGAGCCATCCAGAATATGCTGGCAGACGCAGCTGGGACAAGAAATGCAGTGGACATGTGGGAACCAAGACAACCAGTGACTTTATTGATCATGGAAACTCAGTTCAGCACAGGTCCCTTAAATAAATAGTTTGGCCTTTAGTATATGGATTAATTATTCATAACTTCAATTTAATTCAGTTTTTTTGTGTTTTTTTTTTTTAACTTCTGTGATCAGTTTCAACTGCACTGATTGCAATTTCTAAAACTTCACAACTAAACAGGGATATGAAATTGAACAATACATTCTCCCATTTCCTTTCTTTATTTTTCCTTATCAAGATCCTAGATAATGTTGAAATGAAATGTTAAATTGTATACAGCAGTTCCTTGCAGAGATGAAGTGGTTAAAGGAATGTATTGATTGTCTATAGAAATATATTTTGGTTTTTCAACTATGGATATTTTGAACAAAATTAGCAGTGTATACCTGAAGTGTGGAAAAATGCAGGATTTATTTATTTATCTGTGGTATATATGCTTATATTTGAGAAAGATTTAAGCGCACTGATCATTAGTTCTGTTATCTTTTGTAGAAATTGGGCTGTTGGAGACATTTTAATTCAAAGAAAACTGATTTTTCTTTCTTGTTAATTTAAAGTAGCAGAGTGATCTACATGGACGTGATAATTCAGTTTGCCAGAGCAGGTATTTTATTAAGTTTTAACCTTGCACAGAATATATTAAGTGATTTACTACACATGAAACCATTTTGTTCTAATTACTATTAGTTATAAATATTTTAGAAGACACTATAACTGATACACTCTGAACCAAAATTGCCTTCCTAAGTCAGTAATTTGGAAGTTGCAAAGGTTTTTATAGTAACAATGGAAAATTTTATTGAGTATGAAATACTGCATAAAATATTCTTAAGCATGAAAACTCTCAATGAATTTGATAACGTATGAAGGATAATCTTGACGTTTTTGTGATGGTTTTGTCTTTTCAATGTTTTCTTGCAGGGAGGAAAAAATTACTACAATGCATCTTTTAGTGATGTCCAGCTTGTCCAGGTGTAGCTGATGAGCTCAGTGTTTCTGCAGAGTTTTGAGGCTAAGCTATATGTTATAGTGTAATGTTTTTAGGTGTTAATCCTTCCACGCGTTGATAAACGTTTTCCAGTTAGTCTCGGTTTATATCAAAGCTGATGGTGTCCTGCAAAGTCTTTAGCATTATTTGAAGTACTGTCCCAAATTTCAGCAGTCACTTTATTTGCTTGTCAGTTCTTGATATTCCTGTACATAATTACTCAAGATAACCTAGAAAAACAGATCACTTTTTCCTGTGTAGTCATGTATTTGCATTATATGCACAGTACTATTAATATATCTTTCATTTGATTTCCAGATGTAAAATGGTGAGAGCTTGTTGGTTGTAAGGTCATATTTACTTGGATTTAGTGGATTCAGCTACAATATTGTGCTCACAGTTGACACTTCTGGTTAGGTTTTTTTTTCTTGTCATTGCTGAAATAATCAGGTAGATAGTTATTAACATAAAGGAGCAAAAAGTGATTAAATTACTTGCACAAATAACAAATAAGTATTCTATGGAGATTCTAGCTGTACTATAGAAAAATTAAAATTTTAATTAAGTAGGCTTTGAACAGAAAGCACTTAAATGTGTATTCATAATGTAAATTTTTCTTCATTGTGAAATGCTCAAGGCTGGAGCCTTTTTTTTTCTGTCTAGACTATGTATTTAGAATCACAGAATCAGAGTGGTTTGGGTTGGAAGGGACCTTCAAGGTCATCCAGCCCCCTGCCCTGGGCAGGGACGCCTTGCACTATTCCAGGTTGCTCAGAACCCCATCCAGGCTGGCCTGGAACACTTCCAGGGATGGGGAATCCCTAGATATGCTTGCTGCTGTTTTTGTGTTGGACTTTGTACTACTTGAATTATGTTGACTTGGGACGGAGAATTCAGTTCTTCATCTTCTTCAAAAAGTCTCTTTCTTTGGCTATCCAGATATGATTTTTTCTCAGGAACTTTGAGTCCTTTTATTTATGTATTATTCTTTGTCTGTTCTGGCTCAGTGGCTTACACTGCTGTCCTTTTCTGTACTGTGGTAGTTGTCTCTGGGCCCTAACTTTGAAGGAACTTCCTGTCAATGGTTGTAGTTTCTGCCTTTTAATTTATTTTTCTCTCAATTTTGTTGTCTCTTTGACAGTTTGTGTTAGTAGGTTTTTTGAGAGAGGACTAATTGGGAGTTATACAGATGTTCAATTATATTTCAGTCACTACAGTTATTGGAAGTAGTGTTTCTTGGCTATGAGCTTGCTTAACAAAATCATTAAAACACCCAATTTCCAGATCCTGTTTTTGTCTCAATATTATGTATCTTAATCCTTTAGGATGCACATTGACTTTGTCATGTATAATATGATAGCTCTCCAGAGAATGGGAGACAGGTGTAAAGCTTCAAAACCAATATTCTGGGCAATTCATTGAGCCTGTGCTCTTTTCTGCTGAGTTACTTTGTTTCTTTTTGACACTGCACAATAATGTCCTGCAAGATTACACGGCCAGACTTTGTCCTGTGCAATATTGCACTGTGATTTCTAGTGTCAGTGCCACATCCTAATTCAGCCAACTTAAATAGGTTTGGGACTTGCTGTACTCCAAGATTCTAGGGTTTTTTAGATGTAAAAGATCTAACACCAGGTCTAAAGTACTGGCTTGGTTGTGAAAAATCTCATCAAGCAGTTGCTTTGAAGAGAAGTAGTTTTTAAATAGCATCACAGCATCAGAACATTAATTTGATGAGCAATGTAATTAGATACATTTTCACTAGCCTACTTAATTATTAGGCAGAATTAACTGATTATTGCATTAATAACACTCCAGGTATTGTTTTCATTGCCTGAATTTTAAATGCACTTGCCTTGAAGTACTAAGGGAATGGGTCAAAAAGACCTTATGAATGAGCATCTGGCAAAGAATAGGGCTCTTCTATTCTCTTGTACCTATATCTAAGTTCTAAAAAGCTATTTTATGAAGTCTAAAGTTCTGTGAGACTGAATGTCTGATTTTGCAATAATTTTCTTGGTGTCAAAATAAGCACCTCAAAAACAGTGATTCTGCTTTCCTATAAATAACCTAGCAGACTTTTGGGGATGTGGTGAACAAGTAAAAAGTAAGGAATGTTTCTCCATTGCTGCTTCTTTGAAAGTTAAAGTTTTGAACTGCCTGTAACAAAAACTTTAGAAACTGCTTTTTTTCAGAAAATGAGGCTGGCTGTTTGAAGGTCATTAGAAGACCCTGTAGATGATGCATCAGGTGAGCAAGTGTGTAAACTTTCAGATCCATCATGTGAACTCAGCCTAGGTACCAAGGAGTAGGCAATGAACTTCTGGGGGCAGAGATGAAGTTATGCATGGATGGGCTGCTGCTGTGAGGTGGCTGTGACATTGCCACTCTCAAAGCCCTCAATAAGCAAGTGCCCAACCTGCCACAGGTGCTGCAAAATCTACAAAGTGGTGGAGTTTTTGCTGTCCTTGCTGCTCCTACAAGGCTGCTCCACCCCACTGGTGCTGCTGTGACTCTGGTCCCTGACTGGGCAGCTCTGGGAGGGACCCTGGGGAAAGCCCCCAGGAGATCTCCCCATGGCACTCTATGAGCCAGAGCTGGAGCCATGTGGGGGTAACCCCTTTCCTGAGCTTCTCACCATCATTCTTGGCATTCTCCTACTTTCCTATTTTCTGTCTTTCTTCCCTCCTTTATGGGAAAAAAATAAAGTTGAATTATTGCTTTGGATACCAACATTTAATGTTTGTTTTTTAATCTTGCTTTGGGTATGTTTAGAAGGTAATTCTTTTCTACAACTGTGGATTGAGGCAAAACTTGCTTCTCCTCACCTTAAGTGGATTTCTCACAGAGGACTGTGAGAAAACACTGAGAAATTAATCTTTCCTAAGTAGTGCATAGGTGTGTTTTATGAGTTTCAGATGAATGAATTGGATTCACTACAAGTAAAGTACTAATGTAATGAACTTTTTCTAAAATGTCTATGATAAAATGTCTTAATGAGGAGATACCATATTGCAGAGCAAATCACTGTCATGCTGCAAATGTCTAATATAATTTTTTAGAAGTGTTAAGGGTGAGCTCACAAATGTATTTGACATTTGCTTACAGTCTTTAGCTCCTTCTTTAGAAGGCGGTTTTATATTTTAGGATTAAAATGGGTTGTGCATTTATTTACATGTTACTGAAGTGTTCAACAGAATAAGGCTTTATAGAAAATGTTGTTAACTAAAGGAAAAGGTGGATCTCATGTTTAAAGAAGAGTGAATTTACCATCAAAGGTTAAAAAGTAGGGTAATTTTAGTGGAGTCATGGAAAGGCTGGCTTTTATGTCTGTGATATCAAAGAAGTGGTGGAGTGTAAGTTTGAGGTGCATCAAGAACCATACTGATAATCTCTTCACTTCTAAAGGAAACCAGCCTTTTGTATCGCTACATTAGGTGCTAATTTATTTCAAAGGATAAACATGATACACACGTATTACTAAAGAATATACAAATTATCTACAAATCTACTCTGGGATAAGTGTATAAACTACTCAAGGAGGGCTTCAGAAGCTTATACAGCAAGATGATTGTGGTTTGCTAGATGGGTGCAGTAGGATGTCAAGTAGTCAAGTGCTGTTTCAGTGCTTCTGTCTATTTTTCAGAGTGATAGCTTATCTTAGCAGGATATTTTATCTCACCAATGGCAATGCAAGGTCTTGAAAGTAATCTCAAGTAAATAAATCTAGTCAGAAAATATATTCTTATTTTCCTGGTGTACTTCTTTATACCATAAAAGAAGTGCTTTTATACTTCTTTTTATCAGATATACTCTATTGAATGGCTTCTGTCTTAAAAAACTGTAATGTAAGTGCTAAACTTTCCTGTCATATTTCAAAAAGAGGATTTAGTTATTTTATTTTCTTCTTGTTTATTTCTTTCCTTATTCCAAAGTCTTTGTTTTGCCCCACTTTTTAAACAATTGAAACACCTTGTTTCCATTCCAGTGCTTGATGCATGGAATTGATTTAAGCATAGAAAGTTCCTATATGAAAAAATATAAATGTTATGAAAAAAACCAGTTCCTACTCTGACCCTTCTCAAACTTTTCTAAAATTTTACCTTTGATATTAGTCTTAAATCTTCTAAAAAATCAAGCACGTTTGTTGTATGTTTTTAATCTTACCTAATAAGTTCTAAACAATATATTGCTTTGACTTTACCCATTTTCAAGGCTATTTTAGGTAATGTTTTCATTCTTGCACTTGGTCAGTCATTATTTTGTATGAATTTTTTTATAACTCCTTGTCTTGCTGACTTGTTTCACTCTGATCCAGTATCTCCTGTGTGCTTGTAGTATTCCTTGTAAGGAATACTGAAGAATTACCCTTACTTCACTGTCTGGTGTCTGAAAACAGAGGTTATGCACATAAAGCATGGTTTTCTTTGGCTAAATTATAGAAACAAACTCCACTTAACACAGAAGTAACTTTTACTAATAAATAAAGGACTCACTGTTTAAAACTTTGTTTCATGGGTTAATGAATAATTTCCTAACCTGTGCCTGTGACTTAACCAAATATCCCATATACTTTTCAGCATAATTTTCAAAAAGGCTGCTTAATTCTCAGTTGCATTTTATATCCTACACAAATTGCCTTGCTGACATTTAAAACTGTCTACCCATACACTGCTGTTTATCTCAGTGACCTTCTAGTTCCTCATGTTCTGGTCTGAGAGCTAAGGTGGTGTCATTTGTTTTGGTGACTCTTCGACATTTGAATCACAGGAGTACTTAGTTGGAATGTAATTGTCCAAATGAAATTTGTCCAAAACATGAAGGTTAACACTTCTCAGTGTGTGAAAATGATCGAGTTTTATGTCTCAGCAGAAATATAATTCTTTCAGCAATGTATTAAAATACCATAATATAAAGTTAGCGCATTGTCCCAAAGTAGGAGTGCTGCCTTCTGAAAGATGAAGGATTTCTTTTCTTTAGACTGTGTTACTGACTTTTAAACTATATATTCTCTTTTACCACAACTCAAATGCACTTCTGAAATGTTCTGTAACTTGACCCCCTTTACATTTTGTTTTAATTAGCATTAATAAATATATAAAATGTGAATAGTTCCTTTTAGTTTTGGAACTAGTAAGGGTGTAGTACAATGTAAGTGACACATTTATTATGGTTCACCATCTATATTTAACTCAGATTTGGTGATGTTTCTGACAAGCTTGCTTGCATTTAGACCAAGTCAGCAGTTCTCCATGATGACACATGGAGCTGGAAAAGGAGAACTAATCATCTGAAAAGGACAGAAAATAAAGGATTCAATGGCAATATGTTAGGAAAGACAATTTAAAGTAAATATTGAGAGCAATTATTATTGTTAATTTTTACCTGTCAGTTTGACATCCATGAAGTGCTGAGTGCTTTATTTTTTGGGTTATACAAATATAATGACTGGAGTGAGCCATAGGGTTGAAGACCCAGAAAGATTTGGTTCTTCACAGTCTTTGCAAGTACAAATTATTAAGTTTCTACATGGTGTATTTTATTGAATAGCCTTTCTGAGTTCCTATTATTATCCTGAATCAGAACTTCTGTTTTTTTCTGGTTATTTCCAGTATATACTTCATTGTTAACAAGTACACTAGACTCCTATCAAGAATTGCTTAAAATTTTGACATCAAATGATATAATAAATACTAAGAAATCAGGAGATAAGTGATTTCATGTTAGAATGCTATTGAATGACTGAATGCAGTTGTTTTCTCAGGCCATTTTAAGAGACAAGAAAATTACCCATTTGAGGTTTAGTAAGAAGAAAATTTAATTCAAAACTATATTTTTATAGACAATTCCAGTATTGTGGGATGACCTTGGCTGGCTGCCAGACCACCCCCAGTGGCTTCCTTCCAGCAGTAGGATGGGGGAGAATAAGATGTAAAAGCTCATGGATGGTGATAAGGCAAGACTCGAGAACTGCACATTGCCAGGAAGTGGAATAATTGTAGGGAATCTTTTGTTGCGAAGGGACAAGGGTTGGTGTTTATGTGTGTAAACTGTCCACCTATGTTGGTGGTGTTGATTTTGGTCCAGTCCAATGAGCAGAGACACCTTCCACTAAACCAGGAGCTCCATCCAACCTGGCCTTGGACACTTCCAGGGATGGGACATTCAAAACTTCTCTGGGAAACCTGTGCCAGGGCCTCACCACCCTCACAGTGCAGAATTTCTTCCTGTATCTATTCTAAACCTACTTCCTCTCAGTAAAAACCATTCTCCCTTGTCCTGTTGTCATTCCAGCCCCTTGCTGAAGTCCCTCTCCAGCTCTCCTGTAGCCCCTTCAGGCACTGCAAGGGGCTCTAAGGTCTCCCTGGAACCTTCTCTTCTCCAGGCTGAACAGCCCCAGATCTCCCAGCCTGTCTCCAGAGAAGAGGTGTCCAGCCTTTGGCACATCTTTGTGGCCCCCTCTGGACTCTGTCCAGTAGCTCCACATCCTTCTGATACTGGGAGCCCCAGAGCTGGATGCAGCATTCCAGGTGGGAACTCCCCAGAGCAGAGCAGAGCAGCGCAGAGGGGCAAAATCCCCCTGGAAATATCCCTGGGCTGCAGGGGAGGACCTGCTCTGGGCTGGCTGCCCCTCCTGCCCTTCTCCTCCTCCTGCAGCCTTCGAGGTCTGGAAATAATGTCCACCCAAAACTGAGAGGATCCTTTTGCCCTCCTTGATAGGTTTTGCTTTTCAGATTTTCCTGATAAAACTCCTTAGACTCTCAAGTTGTGGACAAAGTAACAGTGGATAAAGGGATCCTTTGTGAGCTGGTGCAGGAAAAGACACCTGGGAGCTCTGCTGAGTGTGTGTATAATTAAAACACAAAAATACTGCTGTGCAAAACACTTATTACACCATCCATCATGATCATTCAAAGGACCTGCTGTTTTAGGAGCAGAAGCAAATTTTAGCTTGTTTAGCTGTGAATTTAATGAGTAATTTGCTGTTAAAATACTCAGAAAATTTGAAGTGAGAACATTTGCAGGCATTTTTGCAATATTGGGCTTTTTACAAGGAAGAGTTTTTGGTCTTTCAGAGATAATGATTTTTAGGTATCCTGCAGGAAATCAAACTACAATACTTTCTCCTGTTCCTTGTGCTCTCCTCCATGTGGTGCTGTGTATCTGCAGCAGCACAAAGCTGAATTTCTGAGTAGTTTTTCTATACATTAAAACATTTGACACCAACTCCTTAGCTTGATTGAAATAAACATTCCACATCTGTGGATAAATCAGCAACCTGGAACTTCGCATGCAGGAATTGTCTGTCACATCTCTTAATGTTTTGACTGATACAACCACTTAAAAGCACAGGCAGATTAGTGGATTCCATTAATAATGACTTAAAATTAGATTAATCCTGAATTTATTACCTGTCACATAGTTCCAGGCTTAGAGATGTGTGCAGGACAGGTATTCCAGAAGTGAGGAATACTCACTGTGTTGTGGGATAAAAGGAGATCTTTTAGACAAGGCTGTAGATATCTGAGCTTTGAAGTCAGTCCCATACCTCAACCATACCTTAGCATAATGATAAACTGCAGAACATAATTTTACAAATTCTGTTAACATAATTCAAGGTTTTTGATTATTTCCTCTGCATCACAATGATGAGCATTTTAGTGAATTCACAGTGATCTTTTTTTTTAAGGTGGCATAGTGCTGCAAATCAGGGAAGATTTAAAGCAAAATGGATTAATAGATCAAACCTATCCCTGAGTAACACAGAATTTCATAAAATCATGGAATGCAGGCAATCTGTTCCAGTGTCTTGCCACTCTCACAGTAAAGAATTAATTCCTAATATCTAACCTAAACCTACCCTCTTTCAATTTG
Organism: Toxostoma redivivum; assembly: GCA_013397375.1. NCBI lineage: Eukaryota > Metazoa > Chordata > Aves > Passeriformes > Mimidae > Toxostoma > Toxostoma redivivum. The sequence goes on along the minus strand of VXBI01005959.1, from coordinate 457,544 downwards.
AAGCCATTCCCCCTTGTCCTGTCACTAAATGCCATTGCATCTCCATCTTTCTTGTGGGCTCCCTTCAGGTGCTGGAAGGCTGCAATTAAGTCCCCCTAAGGCTTTCCCTTTTCCAGGCTGAAAATTTTATGTGGAAAATAACGTGGTGGGAATAATAAAAATCACTATTGCTGCACGCCAAGCAGCTCTGTGCAGTGCTGCGATGGTTTCAGTTGCCAACTGTAGTTTGGCACCTCCTGCTTCCAACCATCTCTGTGCTGGTGGAGTGATTGACAGATGGCAAACATGATGCCAGCACTTCCTTGGAATTCCAGGTCTGGGACATAGTGTACTGCTAAGCCTGATGGCTCTGTTGGACACTGATAGAAAACTAATGCAAAATTAGTGGGCACATGAGTGTGTCCCATAGACTGGGGACCAGACTTTTACTTTCTTTTGAAGTCAGTGCTTCACAGTCCATATGCTTGACATACTGGAGTTCTTTGAAGATCTGAAGAAACTCTTGAAGGAGGGAGATGGTGAAAGTTCTTCTGGATTCAGAGAAACCTTCAACAGGATCAGAGAAGAGAGGATCAGTGAGGGTTATTGAATACATAGAATTCAGCTTTGTTTTGTGCAGAAAAGTACATTCACACCCATTTCTCCTATAATTTTCAAGAAATCTCATACTATCTGTGACTGTGAGAGTGGGTTGAGAGGTATTTTGTGTTCTTGCACTGTTCTTTAGATATCCCATTTTGGTTGCTGTATGTGGCCATTTCTTAGAAGTATGAACTCAGAACTTTTTTTCTACAGCTATTGGCTAATTTTATCTTAAAATACAGACTCTCAGATTAAGAAAAATCTCAGTAAATGCAGGTGAGGAAGTGTCCACTATGGAAAACTTTAGACATGCTGATAAGTAGTTTTTTAACTGAAAGAGAGAACAGCAAATGAGCATTTAAAACATGCTGCCTTAAATATTTTTGAAGATGCATCCTAGCAAGTATTAAGAGCTGTGACCTGCATGAAATCTGGAGTAAAAAGCATCTATTCTTTACATTATTGTACTGATTTGTAACTTTTTAGGGAGTGGATTTGTATTAGGACTCTTAGTGCAAGCCAGGATTTATTTTTGATTTACATTTATATGTTCATGCATTGATTATTGCATCAGATGTTTCAAAGAAGCACTTCAAAATGAGAGCACACATAACATGGTGTTATTACTTTAAAAGAATCAGTGAAAACATGCAGCCACTTAATAGGACATTTGCAGTTTAAGTTTCTATTATAAATCTCCATTATACAGAAAATTACTAAACCCCCTAATTATTCTTTCTCCAGTTACCAAACTTAAGTTGTTCATTGTGCTGGCCTTTCTTTATATTTTTAAATAGCCTATAAAAAAGTAAAATATTTGAATTTGAAGCAGGAGAAAGGGAGAGCAAGGCCTGAAACATTTGAGTAATGTGGGCAGTGGGTGAGCAGTGTATAATAACTTGCCAGATATTTGCTCTGTAGAACAACATTTTTCCTTGACATCGTTCATAAAGCTGTCATCCTCACACCACAATAGAAAGATACTTCCCTCTACACATTTTACAATATCTTGTAAGTTTGTTTGACAGGGCACATGACAGGTCTATCAAAACTGGGAGTCTCCTGTGACAAAATTCAAGACAACTGGCAATCCTGTAAATGGAAAAGGTGGAATTTATGTATGTCAAAAGCAACCCCATTTTTATTTAAATTTCCAAGAGTTGTCTTCTCATTTTTCCCTCTCATTTTTCTATTGATATGATTTGAAATATTAAATGGGAAACAGGCTGAAATGCTGTCTAGCTGTACCATGCTTTTATAAAATCTTGCATGAATACTTGCTTGTTCTACCCTTGGAACTCTTTATGTCATGTAGTTGGAAAGGATTAAACTAGAGCAAAATTAAGAAATAAACTTAAAAGAAATTTTGTATATTTCCCTTAACACATCAGAGCTCAGTGAAGCAGGTGGCTGAACCCTACTGAGAAAAGCTTGGGAGCTCTACTGCTTGTGCTTAATGAAGCAAACAGAAAAGCTGGAGAGAAGCTCGAGATAGTGATGGACATGGACTCCATCAATCAAGCACAAAAGATGCATTTAAGTGCCTGAGAGCATGAACAATTTACTTTTATGGATTTGGGATATACTTGGAATGGTGCAGACTGTTGTCCACAGCACTTCTGAAAGTGGTGAAGTTGATTCTAATCCTTAAAAAAGCTCAGTCACTCACCTGTGTTACACAGCTCTGCTCAGAGGTGTTCAGGACAGAGGAGCTGTGGGCTGTTCTTCCCAAGGGCTTCCCTGGGTGACAGAGAAGGTGGCAGGAACATCCCTGCCTGCTGTGTTCTGGCTGCTGCCTCTTCTGAACCTTCTGGAGAAGGAGAGAATTTTCCATTTGTGGAAGCAGATCAGAAGGCTCATGAGGGGAGGTTTTTCAAGTGAGAACTGAGGAAGGGGAAAAAAGGAATGGCTGAAAGGATGGAAGCTCTGCCATCAGGATGTTAGACCTCAGCAGCCAGGGACACTCATTGGAGCTGCAAAAATTGGATCATCATCTCTCTCTGGTGACAAAATGGATTTATATTCATAAGAAATGTGGCAAAAAAGCCTACAGAATTTTATAGTGAAGCAGGGAGTGCTGAGGATAGGTCTGTGTTACCAGTGCTTTTGAGGAGGGGTGGGGGATTTTATTCAAACTGTCTCTAATCTGGCATTATGGACTTGAATGTCTGGCAGTGGATGGAGTGCACCTGCCAACTGACTATCACAGTATCGTTTTTTTTGGAGAGGATATCTCAAGAGGGTCTAGCCCAGCACACCTAGTCAAAGCATGGTCAGCTACAGTAGGTTTCTCATGGCCATGTCCACTCAGATTTTGAATATCTCCAAGAATGGACACTTTATAAACTCTTTGGGCAACCTGTTCTAGCATTTGTCTATGCTGACGATAATAAAGCTCTTCCTTGGGATTAAAGGGAATTTTCTGTATTTCATTGCTCCTCATCTTTCCATTGGAACATACTTGGCTCCATCTTCTTTAGGTCATCACACTGGGTGTTTATGTGCATGAGTGTGATCTCCCTGAGCCTTCCCTTATCCAGGAAGAGCACTCTAGCCTCTCCTCAGGTGGTCAAATTCCTCAGCCCTTTGGTCACCCTGGGCAGGACTTGCTCCAGTGTCCATGCATCTCCTGGGCTGAGGCGCCCAGCTCTGGGCACAGCTCTGCTCAGGGGTCTCAGCAGGGCTGAGCAGAGGGGAAGGAGCACCCCTGACCTGCTGCTGGTACTCCTGATGTAACCCTTGTAATTCACCCTGAAATGATCAAGTTTCATTCTTCAAGACCATCCTGCAAGGTGAAAAAAGACAATTAATAATAGTGACCACAAAAGCATCTTCCTGATCCAGACAAACCAAGTCCTGAAAATGTCCCCATAAAGTCCCATGGTGAATTATCACCAAGGTGAACTGATTAAAAAAGTGTAAGACTAGAGTGGGCAGGGGAAACTTACTTACAAAGCTTTAAATATTCTGCTCTATTTTCTATTTATTTATTTTTAAATGGTACCAGTTCTCAGAATATTATAACTTCTAGTGGATGCAAAGAGGATGAGTGGACAGAAGTCCAGGTGATTCTGTTTAAAAATTGGGCTGACTTCAGGTCCCATCATAATGTTGTGGTTCATATTATCCTGTGCTATTTTAAACTTAGATGTTTTCTTTTTAACATTTTGAGCTTAATGCAGTTACCTTGTCACAAGTGTATTATCAAATTTTTGTAATATTACATATAAGTCTAATAAATTTCATTTTTCAGAACTTATTAGGGTTTCTTGTCTGCTTTGGAAAAACTTCTTTTTCTTTCTGACGTGAGTTGAATGCACGTGGGTTGCCTTAGGCAAACAATTACCAATCAACCCTCAAGCAGAGATCTTAGGAGTAATTTACACTTTTCCTATATTAAAACAGTGATGATGACATATTTAAACTGATTTCTTGTATCTCTTTATTTCAATGGGAAAAACTTACGGTCCTGCTACCTGGTAAAAATAGATCATAAGTTGCCAAACAGATTGTTTACCATTTGGTGTGATAAAATTAAAATCTTGGAGATGGACAAGAAGAACTTGATTCTTTATAATCTTCTTATTTTTTTTTAAAGCAGGGTGTGACACTTATCATGTAGATGCAGGAATATGGAGTCAAGTATTGATGCTTCACTGTTGCTTGACTTTTAAAAGCAACTTTTGGCTACTGTTTTTCTTCTGTTAAAGAGGGTGTCACACAAATTCATTGCCAAACAGTTCCTGATTTTTAAATGATACAATTCCTGACTGTGTTCTAATCATTGAGCTTAAAAAAAGAAGAGTGGACATAGAAGAAATTCTGGATGACTGAACAACAAAAACAAATACAAGGCACCCAAGAGACCCCAAGCCACCAAAAATCTCCCAAACAAACTAAAGACAAAAAAATTGGTTTTGAGTGAAGCAAAGACCCATCATTCTGGTTAAATATAATTGAATTAAAAAATAAAATTGCTGGTCTATCATAATTCTTTTAATTGTATTTTTTTCCCTACTCTCTTTCTTTGTCTGAAAATTCCAAACTCTATACAAATATTTCAAGAACAGGAGACTGTGTTTCTTTTGACTACTGACTATTGTGTAATTACCTGGGATCATACCAAAAATTATTCCTGTCTTTTATATGGTGTTGCTGCTGTAAATGGGAAGCATTAACACCTCTGTGTTTTTTACAATGTGGATACATTAACTTGCCTTTTGGTGAAATGATTTCTAACAAAGTCAGTATTTTAATAAGATTTAGGAAAATTACTTTATAAGGAATTCTTTTTAATTTTACAGAAATCACAATATTGGCAGTAATAACATTTTTAGTAATGTTAAAAAAAAAATCAATTTCAGGATGAAATAGAAGTATGATGGTGCTCTTTAGCAGAGTAACCCATTAAACATGTATTCTTAGCATCATAATTCTATAGAAATAGGTAGCTCAGTGCATTGTCTGACCAGAAGGGAGTCGGGATTGTTGAGTTGCAATTCTAAATAGTTGTACACAAATAGAATTTTATGGAGAAGAAACTTGGAGATTGTTGCATGTTGTTTTTCTTCTTTCTAGATTAAAACAAGTTATCAAATGTATTTAGTTTTTTGTTTATTTGTTTGTTTTCCTCAGTCAGTGATTCATTCAAAATAAGGCATGGCATCAGTTGTAATGTAAAGAATATTCAATATATGTTTATATGAAATAGTGTTTCCATAGAAGCTGTTAAGAATCAGCATTCTTCCCAGTGTTCTGGTTTTGGTTGTATTTTCCCATTGTTCTCTTTTTTTCTACAGAGCTTAATGGGTGGTCAGGTGGAATTCACAGAACAAGGATGGGTTTTGCTTAGGATTTAATCGAGTATGAGTAACAGCTGGAAAATGCATGATTATGTTTTAAACCTCTGAAGTTATGAGTCACTGTTTGGGAGTTTCCTGCTGCATATTTATGAAGTGCTCAGAGATGACTCAGTGTGTTTTTTAAGTAAGCATTTGTAATCATTTGAAGTGTGTGCTAACCACTTAGGTTGGGAATCAAGTTAGCATCCTTAATAAAATCAAAATAGTGGTTTAAACATCA
>VXBI01005959.1:260833-451835 GCA_013397375.1 Toxostoma redivivum | reverse complement strand
CCTCCCTTACTCCCTTCCTCCCTTCCCCTCCTTTCCTTCCTTTCTTTCATTTTAATGTTATTTTTGTAGGATGATCTGTTCATTATTGATATGTGTGAAGAATTCACGTGTCAGTAGTGGTAGCTTGAAACCAGGAATGGAAGTTCAAGTATTGTCTGAGCTCATGCTCAGAAATCAGCACCAAAAACTTGCTGCAGACTGGTCGAATTGTCACTGACAAGTCTTTTATAAATTTATATTTCTGAGATAGCATTGTGTTACACCTCTCATTTGCTGTGTGACCTTTGCCTCAGGAAAATGTGTCTGTTTTTTGGTAGCATCACAGAATTTAAAGTGTATTCTCAGCCTTCAGGAATCCTCAGTGCAGGTGGGACTGGAGCCAGCCAGCACAGCTATGTCCACCTGGCTGAATTGTGCCAAAATGGGGTCAGCAAAGCATGGAAATTAATTTTAGTGTCATCTCTATTTCTGATTCATATCTGCAATTATTTTTCTTATGGTTACTGAAGAGCTAAGTTCAGATTCTGTGTCCTGAGGGGAAACTTTTGAGCGAATCACATATAGTGAGTTTATAGGAGCACTGACTTTGTGTTTTAATGGTGTGACTGAAGGCTTGGTTGCTTGGCAGATTGACTTTCAAAGAGCCTGTCCAGGGAAAGAAGATTCATCAGAATGAAAGTTGCTATTCTGCAATTGGAAGAACCCATTTCTAGCCAGACTAGAGGACAGATTTAATTTCTGAAGTCTTAGTTCTTGAAAACTAATTTCAGTATTTTCTTATTCTGTTAGTTTTGATCATCATATTAAGGAGTAGGAATTTGCACTATTCATTTCATATTAAACTCATTAAATGAGTGATAAATTTAGCTCAGTAACTTTACTGATTTTAAAAGTGATTGTGCTACTGGAGCATCTGTTTCCAACCCAAGCAGCAGCTGAAAAATCTGAAGTGCTCAGCCTCTCATATTTATGTGTTAATGTCTGTGCTGAATAAACAGATCTATAGATTAAGTTGTTCAAACATTCCTCTTTTAAAGCCCCTTTCTTCATTTGCTTCTACTTTTGAAAAGTCACTAATTGGGCTTATCCCTTCTAATCAGAGGAATTCCTGAAAAAAAGAGGATTGCTTAACCCAAGAATTCCAAAGAGTTCTCATGTAAAAATCAGTTCCAAGAATCTTTTATAAAATTGATTTTTTTTTCTGATTTTCTGGATGCATGGCTTCTTTTAAAGATAATTCAGTTATTGAAGAGGAGGATTTTTATCTTTGAGGGTGTGAGTATAATTTTTCTTCAGTGTGTAGTACAATAATATTATGAATAAAAATTATACACATAGTGAAGGGAGCTGGGTTCTTCAGCAGAGTGTTTTGAACAGTGAGTGGATTTGGTACCTTCATGAAACCATTTGTATGGGATGGATCCCTGTGATGCAAAATAGAAATTCTGGATCTGTGTAAGACCTTATGCCCACACGGGGGTGCATGTGATTCTTCCTTCTTAGTCTGGAATCTTATTTTCATATTCTCTGGTGGTTCAAAAGTTTGTAACTTTGACAAGTTAAGTTATATGTCGCCACTGGGGAAGCAGAGCAATTAACACAGTTACTTTACACTTACTGATGGTAAATATGGTAAAAACAGAAATGAAACTGCAGAGTAAGTTATAAGGTACCTATGTTGGGATACTGTTGAAATGGGGTTTGGTAATGAAAAGCAGCATCATGATAAGCACATCTGTCTGAGTTCTTTGAAGCATGCTCAGAGCTCCTGAACAAAGAGAAAATCATTGATACTGCTCACTTGATTCCTAAAACACTCCCAGAGACCGACTAAAAGCTCTTTGAGAGAGACAAGTGTACTGTGAGATGTGCTGTGAGATGAAAGTGAAGGTCCCATCATGAGTTGAGCTGGTTCAGGGCAGGATAAATGACCCATTCACACATTGCAGGACGGTCTCCCGCCTAATTCCTTGGGATTGTGCTGTGCCTGTGCATGCTCATAAAGGATCAGGGCATTTGGGTGATTAGGAATGTGCCAAAGATCATCAAGGGTAGCACAGCAGCACACATGAAAACCAGCTCCTAGGGATTCCAGGCTTGTCCTGCAGTAGGGGTGGGTTGTTAAAGTTTGAGGTGAAGATCAGCATTGATCCACATGTGCATGGTGAAGTTAATGCACATGAAGAAGATGAAGTCTTAATTCCAAATGCACGGTGATGGACTCTGAATTAATCATTGCAGTGCAGAGTAGAGATCTCGAAAGCATGAGATGCGCTACAAAGGCAAATAGAATATTAGGAATAGAATATTAGAAAGTAAAGGAATAGAGAACAAAAAGTTTTTTCTTTCCTTCTCTTTGTGTGCAGTCTTACCCTCTTTTCTCACAAAGGGCATGGTGGAAATAGAAGGAACAGGGAAGGACTGTGTTGAGGAAGAGTGTAGAAATGTTTGGTATGAATAAACAGAACTGAATAACTTTGTGGTGTTACTCAGGGACTTGAGTTTGTCCCATGTGATGAGCCTGTTCAGGCTTGGTGGTGTTGCTTTGGTGGGAAGGTTAGAGGAGGACTCACCCTCACATTTTCAGACCTTAGCAATGTTGTAGAGCTTTGTAAAAGTCTCACTTGGAAAACTGAGAACATATTCTGAGAGGTAATGCTTGTTTGCTGAGCCTGGAGCAGCCAGATGTGGTGAGGAGTCATTACAGAAAGCCCTGTGCTCGCTCTCTCCGAAGTCAGAGTGCTCAATCACTGCCTGTGAATGAGCAGCAGCACTGAGCAGAGGCATCAGTCCCAGCTGGGGAGTCACTTCTTCAGCACTTGTTTCTGGTTTTTCCTGAAGTTCTTACTGAATTGTGACTGGGTTTATATGTTAGTTCATTTATGGTTTTATGACATGGAGTGTTTTTATGCTGGAGACATATCTTTGTTATGCCCACATCTTGGTTTTATCCACTTCTCACCAGGGTGTGCCTTTAGTGAGAAGGGATATGCCAGCGTTTACTCTTGGAGACTCTGCCTGGAGGGTGAAATGAACAGGTTTCATTTGAACAGGTTTCCTGGAAGAAATACATGCAGTGATGCTGCTTTACAGCACCCAGCATGTTCTTAGCCATTGCTGGGAAAACCAGGTGGTCTCCACGTAGAGAAATTTCCCCCTGGAAGGGTGTGTCTATGTCTGTGATTTCTTCACCAACATGTGTTCCTACATTTATTCTCTCTTTCTACCTTCCTACTTCCAAGTCAGGGCAGAATTTACTCAAAGCATTGTGGGCAGCTGGTCAAGGAAGGGGATTCTGCCCCTCTGCTCTGACCAGAGCCCACCTGCAGTGCTGTGTCCAGCTCTGGGGTCCCAGCACAGGAAGGACATGGATCTGTTGGAGTAGACAGAGGAGGCCACCAAGATGATTGGAGGGATGGAACAGCTCTGCTATGAGAAAAGTCTGAGAGAACTGGGATTATTCAGCCTGGAAAAGAGATGGCTTTGGGATGACCTCATTGTGGCTTTCCAGTACCTGCAGAGAGCCAACAAGAAAGATGGAGAGAGACTGCAAGGGTCTGGAGTTACAGGACAAAGAGGAATGGCTCCAAACTGAAAGAAAGTAGGATTGGTTTAGATAAAAGCAAAAACATTCTTTACTATGAGGATGGCGAGGCCCTGGCACAGGTTGCCCAGAGAAACTCTGCCTGCCCCATTCCCAGAAGTGCTCTAGGCCAAACTGGATGGGGCTCTGAGCAACTTGGTGTAGTGGAAGGTGTCCTCCCATGCCGAGGGGTTGGAATGAGATTGTCTTTCAGGTCCCTTCCAACTGATGCCATTCTGTCATTCTGTGATTTCAGAATCAGAGAGGCTATTAAGGAGCATGTGTTCTGACTGGCCCTTCCATTCCTTCTCATCCTCCAAGACCAGCATGCAGGGCTGCCTTGTTCTCTAGCACATGTTTTTCTAAGAGATTCTGCAGTTTAGTGTCAGCAGACAGAAAACTCTCCATGGGAATGTTCCACATCAAAGTTACTTGTGTTTAAATTATGTTTAATCTCTCATCTGTATCTCAGTCAAGAACGAGATGCTGTGATAGCTGTGGTCAGCAGTGCTGGGATCCAGGCTGAAGGAGGTAAAACCTCTGAGGCAGCTGGGAATGGGCATCAGCCCCTTGGGCATCCAGCTGCAGTAGTGGGACCCAGGAGGCCTGCATACAATTTGCCTTTAATTAAAGAAGGCAGAATTCTGTGATTATTATAACAAAAATAATTATGTATCTCCTGAATATTTCCAGAGGGGGTTTAAACTCTAGGAGGGAATATTGTCCAGGGGAATTATGCTGTGTATTCCTGCCTTCTGTCTTTAGGAACTAACAACTTGCATTGCAGCTGAAAAATGCACACAAAATCACTTGTGAATGTGTGGCTGCAATAGTCAATTAGGAAGTGCAGAGTTTAATGAGAGATGAATGCTCTTCAGTACAAGATTGCTGGATATTATATTTTATCTGTCAGCCTGTGTATCTGTTTGTTATAGCGACCTTTGATTCACCCTATTTGTTAATGCAGAATGACTACACCAGGCCTTTAAACTTAATATTATTCTGCTCACATCTCCATTCTCATTATAAACATGACTATTTTTAGCCTGCACAGATTCAGAATATGCCTTGTAAGCTTAGGGGGGATTTATTGAGCTCCTGTGTGTATTCACTAGAGATTCCTTGTTGAAGCTTACTGATTTAGGGTTGGGGAGGGGTAAAATGTACTATTTATTTCCCAGCAAATGCCTGCAGGAGCTATATTTAGCTTCAGCTACTTGTCATTGCCATTGTGCTATTTTTACCAAGAGATGCAGCACTTTCATTGTTAAGGGATTTAACTAGAGAGAAATGTGGATGGTGAGCTCCATGAACTCTGGTGTGGTGCAGGAATTGCTGCTGGAAGTCCATGTGTGTGCACTGGGGGCACTTGAGAAACACTTCACAAAATGGGCACTTTGTTCACTAAACTGGGTGTGTAAAGTCACCTGGTTAACACAGGTGGTAAAAATTATATTTAATTGTGTGTTAGACTGATACAGAAACTTAGCAGGAGTGACAATGTGGGCTTTGTTCGTATTTGTACATGTGAAGGTCTGACTTGCTGCAGAGGTATAATTTATTTCATTGCTTAATCAGTTGTTAAGAATTTTATCCTGGCTTTTGTAGTTGCCAAGTGTATTTTTAATGGAATATAGAAGAGAAAAATTAGCATGGAGAGTGTGTGCTGCAGTTGGGTCCAGGAGGATGATTACATATGCACTACAAGATCATTACATATGCATATCCTTTTTATAATGCATGTATCAGGGCTTCTGCTATCAATTACTGCACTGTTTGGTGCTCTAAAGAGCAATATCTACAGGGAGAGTATCCTTTTATTACTTGGGGAAAATCAGGAGTTCTACCTTGATCAATGAAGTATTCCACTGGATTCAGATTTGCTTCTGGATTGGCATGCAGAGAAAAGTAGAGCACCTTTCTTGGGTGGTTAATTTCTCTTTAGAAACACAGGATTTATGCTTTAGCAAAACAAGGAGGACAGTCATATAATCTATGAAACTGCAAAAAGCCGAAAGAACATTTTGTGTATCAGAAAATCAGACATGTTAGCCATGAGTGAAGAGACTGATACTGTCCAGTGAGACTGCAATGAATAAATCTCTTTCTGCAAAGCAAATGGATTTCTTCCTGCCAATCTCAAGTCCATCGTTGGACTTGATGATCTTAGAAGTCTTTTCCAACCTTAGTGAATCTATGACTCCATGATATCACTGTGCACTTATCCCACCAATAATTTTAATGTAAAAATTAAATTTATTATATAATTTCCTTTTTTTTTTTTAAAATAATAATGACGTAGTGTTTTCTACAGGCAGAAAAATTCATAAATATTTCTTGATGTTTTCAAGTTCTTAATTTCCTAATATGGACCTTTCTTAGGCAGCCTAAGATTGTGCCAGACACTAAAGACATTAGAAAGAAACAGTTTATTTTAAATTTTGAAATAACACTCAATTTGAATTAACCCTTGTGGGGTGTAAAGGCTTGATGCTCTCCTCATAACAACTGCTAAACTCCACTTCTCCTCCCAAATATCCTTTCAATACCAGCATTTCAAGTTAAGGAAGGTCTGAGTGTGAAGGAATTATGTGAATTCCTGCATGGAAGAAGCTTTGAGGATAACAAGATCCAAGTCCTTCAGGACTGAGTTCAGCAGCAAGAGTTGGGTCCAGAGACCCCATGCTAAGGAGCTGTGCATATCTCTAAACCAGTAGCATCTGTCATTTAACTGGAGGATTGTTTTCCTGTTAGATTGGAGATTTTTATCCTCCCAAGGAGAATTACAGAATTTGAAAGTAGCTAGAAGTGTCTCTGCTTTTTTTCTTTAGTAGTGTGGGAGTGTTTTTTGCTTGTTTTTTTTTTTTTTTTTTTTTTTTTGGGGTTTTTTTTTTTTTTTTTTTTTTTTGGGNTTTTTTGTTTTTGTTTTTTTTGTGGGCTGGAGGATATTCAGCCCATGGACATAGAGGCACCACTTGCTTCTCCCAACACTGCTGTTAAGCCTCATTCTTTTGACACAAAATCATCCTTTAAGCCTCTTTTTTTTATACAGACTTTACTCTTTCTCAGGTTACCATGTGGAACCATGGGCTGTAGGCTCAGTGATGAGAGGAAGAAGCAAAAATGTCATTTATTTTTTTGTTAGACCATTGTAAATAAAGCTCAAGGAAGTGCTAATCTCTATTAATTTCGATAGCCAGATGAATACATAGGCGGAGCTGTGTGCATTTCCAAATGCCAGGACTGGGTTTTGAGCTCAGTGCTAAACATAGACAGTCCTTGTGTTCACAAATTGCTACAAAGTGGAAGCTTGATGTATTTGAGTCTCATCTTCCTTCATTTCAGCTATTTAGGCATATCCATTTCCTTCCCAATACTTACTTTTTGGCCTTTTCCTTAAAAAAAAAAAGATTCAGCTGTGTCCCATGCCCTGTATTTGTGTCTAAAATGTGTTGCTGGACCAGCATATCTCACGTGTTTGCATTAAACGCTTGCAGGACAGGACCTTTTTGGGGTTGATCCAGTACTGCACATTTTTGGGGCCATCTCTGCTGTTGTCAGGAGCTTGAGCATTGCCAGGGTCATCTGCTGCCCTTGAAAAGAGTGTGGTTAATTGGAGAAACTCGTTTTCTCCTGTTACTGCCAGATCATTTAATTAGTTACAGCTAGGCAGATGAAATTCCTGATCCATGGCTTTATTTACACAAAGCTCTTTAAAGATTTTAAGCATTCCACACAGTAGAAGAAATGGAGAAATTAATTTTGTTGAGACAGATCCTCTGGTGACTTTTGTGAGATGGAACTGATGAAGTAGCACATTTTTATTTCTCTTTTTTTACTGATGAGGATCTTACTGATTCTTGTTCAGAGTTGAGTATGGGAATGGAACAGTCAGAGAAGAAGAGGAATGAGGGAGGGAGGCAGGCAGGGCAGAGAGAACTTAACAAAATTGGGGTTTATAATAAGTTTATAAGGAAAAAAAAATCCCCCACACAAACCAGGAAACATAAGGCAACAGGTGAGAAAAGGGGCTAAAGTTAGAAAAAATGTCTGAACACTCAGGAATATGTGGAGCCAGTGCTGCTAATGGGAATTTGGGTGAGAAGCAGATTGGGAGCAGGATAGGATTAAGGAATAAATCATGTTTACAGTTGGGCAAGTAATCTGGTTTTTTTTTTCCAAAGGAAGGTGTATTTGAAGGTTACACACCTAGAATAAATTATTCTTCAAATTTCAAGCCCTAATTGCATAAGAAATTGTACTCACTAATGAGAATTGAATTCTAGAAGGCATTTGGAATCTAAAATGGAAAGGTTGTGTTCTGAATTTGTATATTTTTGAGTCTGGTCTTCATGCTGATTTTTTCCCCCCTTATTTTTTAGTTTTTAAGTGTTACAAATTTAAGGAGGAGTCTGTAGTGCTAGAGTCTGGTATTTTTTCTGTCACTGCAGTCAGCATCTGCAGTTCCTCAGGAGCCAACTGCCTGTGGCACTGACATTTCATCTTCTATTAAGTGCTGAGATCTACTTAGTGTCATTTTTACTATACTAAGGGAATTTAGAAAAGACCTGCAAACACAAGGCATGTGAGCCTTGCTCACAAATTATGATTTGTTAATTTAATTACAGAAAACACCATTAATATTTCAAAAATTATGTTTCGGTTTGGAAAAAATTTGAGGACGAAATCTTGCTTGGCTCAAACACAAAGAGAGGGTTGTGGGGTGGGGTGATGGGATACTCCAAGAAAAAAATATTATAATAACAACAGAATCTTCCGGTTCTTTCACTAGCAAGATACACACAGGGATAAAGTCAATTATTGCCAGTAAAATTGTTAGAGATAAAGAAGCAAAGAATAACAAAACAAATTGACCAAGCAAAATAAATGATGCAGGAATTCTACCCAGGGGCTTCTGACCTGAATGTTTCCAAGCCAGTAAATTTTACAAGACCCAAAATTAAGATGTATAAAAATAATTTTCATCAGAAATGAGGAAAGTAAATGAACATTTTATTGTTTACTTGTTTGCAATACATTACTATAAATTTGAGTTTCCTGAGTACTAATCCATGCACTGTGTGTCATTCTCACTGTTGGTTTCTTTGCTGTTTATTTCTAATTTTGCTGTTCAACAGTTTTAAAAAGCTTTTTTACAGCTTGTTTTTAATTTTTTTTTTTAAGAAAATGACATTTTTAATTCTTTTCATATATTGAAGGATTTTTTCTAAAAAAAAAGTCTGATTATGAGAGTTGCTAATATTAAGCTGATGCTTTGTGTTCTCCTATGGAAGTTTTATTTTCCTTTACATAGAGCATATTACATATCTGCAGGGTGGGCCCTTATATCCTTGATTTATGGTTCCTTAATATACTCTTGGTCTAAGATTCTTGAGCTAAAAATGTGATATTTGCCACACAGAACTTGAGCACTTTTTTGGGGGACAGATTTTTTTGATTCTGGTATTCAGTCAACCATCCCTCAGTTGAGAACAAGCAGAGAGAGAGGACTGAGCACCATTTTTCACTTGCCAGCACAAGAAATGCCCTTGACACAGCTTTTCCCCCAATCATTTCTCTATTTCTTTTGTCATTGCCTGTTTTGGAGTTTTCTGTTTTCAGTAACATTCCAGCTTCTGCATGAGCAGCAATAATCTGCAGAATTAAATGGAAATTCTCTTTAGATTTGACTCTGGGTAGGAAGTACTGGGGTAGTACTTCAGTAGAAATACTTGCTCTGAGCTGTGGATTGCAATTGAATTGGCAATTAAAAATCAGTATTAAAGGTGTTGCTGCTCAGAGTCACCACTGAGGTGTTGGCAGGTGGGTGCTGACTCCTGCCAGTGAGTGAAGAAACTTTAGTGCCCAGGGGTTTGATTTTCCTTTGAGGCATTAAACCTCAATTCCTTTCTAACTTTGCTTTAAATTTTATTGTGAGAGAACAAACTGGTGCCAGCTCTGTGCCAAAAATACTTTGAAGACAAAATGCATGAAAAACCCAACCAGCAATTTTTGATAGTTTATCTGCAGAATATTTCTGGTAGGTGTCATTGATAGTGGGTGCTGTTGGTTAAGAATCTCTCATTTAGAACTTAGATGCAGAAAAATTTTTGCTTCCTTTTCTTCATCAGTAGAAGGAAGGACCAATGAAATAATAAAAAATTTATCAAATCAAAGCCATCATAGTAAATATTTACCATTGAGTTTCCAGAAGGGAGCTCTGCCTTAAAAACAAAATTCCCCCAAAGTCCACAGGTTTCTGAATTTCCGATGTGTTCAACAGTTATCAATCAATAGGCTTCTTTTCCTGCCTGCCCTGAGAGCCTGGTGTGCTTCCTCCTTCCTGCCTGATGTTTCTTATGGATTATCTGCAGCAGAATGATGCTCACAAGCACACCTGTGACATCACCCGACACATCTCCTTTTCAGTCTGCAGTGATGCAATGTGGAGAAATCTAAGAGATGCTATTGGGATTTGTAAGGGTGAAGAGAATCTGCAGGTCAGGCTGTGATTCCTGTAGGTTTGACAAGGAGTCAGCATACAACATTATTTAAATTGGGGGCTGTAGCATGTGAGCCATTCTCTGCAGGTGCTGTGGGAGAGAGTGGTAAATTATTTTAAATTTGTAGGCTTATGAAAGTGTAGGATTTCTTTTTTTTCTATCATAGAGATAGAAAATCTATCTTTCATGTTATAAGTGAAGTAATTTTTGAGGTTTTTAGAGGAGATTGAATTTTCTTGTTGTGTTTTTTTTTAAATATTTTTTCTGTTCATATTACATAAATCCTTAGCAATAAAACTGTCTCTAACCACCTGAAGGCTCCAGAAAAGAATAAGATTCCTTCAATCATGCTACACATCCATCTACAGTCCTGATGTAAAGTCTGCATGACGTTTTTCTTTGTTTGCACATGCACATTCATAGACTCCTGCAAATCATCATGGCCAGAGAAAGAACAGAGGTTTGGGTGTTCTGCAGCTCTCAGAATCTCTTGTCTCCTCAGTGTTTAATGTGCCCAGTTAGATCTTACATTTCGATTTTGGGTGAGAAGGGGTGTCCTGCTGCTGTCAGGATTAATAGAAGGTTGGGTTTCCTTTTCCCTGTTCTCTCCAGTAGGATTTTGGGAGACACAGCATCATCAGCAGGATTTCTCCCACAAATTCCTCACTGCAACAGGGACCAAGATTATGATGGTGCCCTTAAACTCTCCTGCTCATCAGTGGCACATAATGGTTGTAATTTTAGCCTTTCTCCTGGAGGTTTTTCACTTGGTCTAGGATGGAAAAGAGTTTGAATTCAGAATAATGATGCTCTGTGACCTTTCAAGCTGAAATCTGGTGTGTTTACCTGTAATGACATGGGGCTGGGCCTGCTGAAGCAGCTTTGTGCCACAGTGTGGAGTGAACCATGGAGCTTTTCCCAGCAGGACACTGTGAGCATCACAGCAATCATACAGAACATGCACAGAGTTTTCACCATGCCCTAATTGAAATTGAAGTCCATTCTCACATGACAACCTAAGTCATATCAGGTCTCTGTACTTACAGAGCCTGGCTCTGATTTTTATGAAATGGTCCAGCTGGTTAATTAGAATGAAGTATGTTTTGAATGAGTTTGTGCTTTTTTATTTTTGTGTTTAATATTGATTAGCTCTTCTGACATAACATGAACTTAAGTTCATTAACTACACATTAGGAATTGACATAAACAAAGTAGATGGGTATGTCCAGAGTGCCCAGTGAAGGGTTTTATTTGTATTGTAAGGGGACTCTCATGAATTTTAATGAAACTAAATTAAGGATTAAAATTAGTCCACTTAAAAGGGAGTTGGAAATAGGCAGACCAGTTAAGTGCACACATGCAGCAGAACATTAAACCCTTGATTTTGGTATTCTTTAAATCACAGGATTGTGGTTATTTCAAGAAAATTATTCTATCTTGGTTTCTTTTCCTTCAGCCAGACTTATAAACAGAATGATATCAAACAGAAATGGGGTTTTTTGTAAGTTAGAAAACCCTTAGATTGTTCCTTAGGGCTCATGAAAAAAAATAACAGGTCTCATAAATTTTTTTGTAAATCTTCAGTTGAAAGGGAGAGTGCTTTTACCTATCTGAGGCTTGATGGTGTCTGATAAATAGATTTGCTTTCCTGGATAAGTTGTTGACTTGAGGTTTGTAATTTTTTGCCTTTTTTTATAAAGAATGAGCTAAAAGCCAAACAAAGGCGAAATTGGTGTTGTTTCTAAAGCCTTTTAAGAAGTGTCTGTCCTTCCAGATACAGGCTTCAGCATAATATGTGATGTCCATCTCAGGGTGGAGGGCTGGCACTGCTTCTGTCCTTCCTCTGAGATGTGGCACTAACAGCTGCCTGAGGACCAGAATAAAAACTTAGAGGAAAAAAAAAATCCACTGACATTTCCCAAATTCTCACCTTGCTTCCAGCAAATCATATTTCAGGAACATAATGAAAGAAGAGGTGATGAATAATCCCTTTGGATCAATCAAAGGGTTGTTCTGAGCTTGAACACTGATGATGATGTGGGGACTGTGCTGGGAAGCTTTTCTTATGCTGTTCATTGAGGGGAAAAACACAAAGCCCCAAATTTCCTCACAGAAGTTAAGGCTCAGTGCTGCTGAGAGCAATCAGTGCTCATGCTAGAGAATCATCCTCATTTTTAATATTTACTAACCAGCCATTTCCTATAAAATGAACACAAAGATGAGGTTCATGCAATTAAGTGTTGTTCCAATCTGTTACTTCATGCATGTGAGAGTAAGTTTGCAGTGACTTGTTAAGAGACCAGATTCTTTCAGCTTTGTATAATCTTTATCTGCCCCCAACTTTGAAGCTTTTCCATTTGATTTTGCAGATAGTGAAGTGGTGAATATTTTTCAAGAGTATGAAAGAGTGCAGCATTTAATAAACCTTAACTCTTTTAACAAACTCTTCACTTTTTTAATGTTGAATGTGATATGGAGAGGAATTATGTAAAGGGAAGTCCAGCTGACTTTGTGCTGCACTCTTTAGTTTTCAAAAGGATTAGGCAACTGTTTGCCTAAGCTGCAGTTATTTGTTAGATTGCCTTTTTTCCTGAGATAACAGAATGGATGGGTTAGGAAAGCAAATTTGCAAATCACTTCTGTGGCCTAATTTAATTGAACTTGTGAAATGCGCAGTAGTGAAAACTAGCTAACAAGGAATTGACTTTTATTCCTCTAGACACTGGAAGCCATTTTGAATTTCAAGTACTCTGGTGGTCCAGGACATGCTGAAGGATATTACAGGAACCTCGCCCTGGGTCTCCATGTGGAGGTGGAGCCCTCTGTTTTCTTCACTCGCATCAGCACCCTGCCAGCAACAAGGTGAGCCTTGCCCTGACTCTGAAAATCTCACTCATTGTCTCTGTTCTATCAAATATAACTTAAGACCACATTGGAAACACTTTCGATATCATCAGCAAACATGTAGGTAAAGAGGTACATGAAGAAATTTTCAAAATTGCTCATTTAGGAGTTTATTGAAGCAATTCATGTGCATTCCACAGCTTCTGAGGTTCAGACGTTTTGTCATGATGATGTATTTTATCAGGGACGGGATATCTCATGTTTATTGTACAATTTGATGACTTTTTTCTGTATCTCTTAGCAGTTGTGCTGTGTTGTGCATTACAGTTTGGTGTTTTCATAACAGAATCTTACTGAAAATGCACGTGTGAATGATGTGATGAATAAATTGTGACCAGAAGCTCCTCTGGTGCTTGTTTTCTCCTGTAAACCACAGAGTAGTTTCACATGTCATAGTGAATATTAAAAAGCAAGGCAACACTTGATGGTGGTCAAATGCTGTGATTGTGAAAATCTGTTTGAGTAAAATTTATCAGCCACTGAATGCAGTTTTAATAATTAGTAGGATTATTGTAAAAAACTCTCTATGCACAGTGGGAGCAAGAATTTGGTTTGATTAAATTCTGATATTATTTCAGTGCAGTTATGTATGCAACACTAATAATAATAATAGTTGAGAGGGAAACTTAATTGATCCAAGAGATTCCTACTGGGCCTGGGACCCCTAGGACTTCAGAAGTTTAAAGATGGGCAAGAAGGAAATGCCAGTCTAGGGGATACTGGGTGAATATTTAATTTTCAAAGGAAAGAACTGAGTCACCAGAATCATACCATGGCAGAACTGTCCAAGGGTAGATGGACAGCCTGTGGCAGCAACATAGCCTGAAAAACAGGGCTGTGAGCAGAAGAATTAAAGCATCAAGGAAAGTTTGAGGCTTGAACATGAAGAAAAGTTGGAGGGTCTGGAGCAAGAAGAGTGATAAGATGGGATTCTTGCTAAAACATATGTTTAAAGCAACTTCTGTTCCTGCTGAAGGGAAGATGACTGACAAGGGAGTGAAGTTTTTAATCATGACACTGCCAGGAGGAATGAGATTCTGTTCAACCCCACAGTTGATACAGCAAATAGTGACCTTTGCAGATAGCAAGGGAATTTTAGGTTGGGCAAAACCACTGAAATTCTTCAGTAGTTTTTTAAGAAAATGTTCAAAAATCAGACAAACAAGATTATTTTAAATGAGTCATTTGTGTCCAGCTCTTATAAAACCATATGGTTCTATTATCAAGCAAGTTTCTTGAGCATTTTGCTGTTTGAAAATGTAACATAACATGGTTCTAGTATTTTAGGAATTGCTCAAGTAAAGCAAATCTAATGCTGCTTGGCAAAGTCAGAACATGGTATCCAGAACAACTGTTTGCACAATTCTGGGCCCCTTTTTAATGATGTTCAGTTTCATCCCTACAGTGGCACATTTTTCAGCCTCTGTAAGGTTTTCAAGATTGAATAAGTGATCTCTCTTGAACAACCTGGAGGTACCACAGCATCAGCTAAAAATAGTTTTCAAAAAGACTCATTATACAGGTTAAAACAACCAGATTTCATTTATTATTTGAATACACAGTCCCCTCCCTTCGGTGTCAAAAAAGCTCTCCATACTCTCAAAATGTGTATTTTTAATGAACAGACTGCTCTGTGGTTCACTGCAATTCCTGATAGTTACAGGGTGGATTGTGTGTGAAGCTACAAACCTTCCATGAAAGCTTCAAATGCAACCTGATGCTTTTATTTGACTGTCCCTTGTTGGGATGTTTTTGTGCTTGGCTTCCCCAGCTGTGTTTTGTGTAGGCCAAGGTTATCCCACCCCTGCCTTGTCAGTCTGCGCTCTGGAGTTCATGATGTGGGGCAGGCATTTAATCCTGAAATCTTTGCAAAGAGATGGAGGTGCTAATTCAAAGGCAGAGTTTCAGTGTTAGCAGGGCACAGTTTCCCACGTTGTGTGGCAGCTGCTGCTATATTTAGTGGCTCCAGTTCAGCCAAGTGCTTCAGCTCACGTTGTGTGTGTTTGCTTCATCCTTTGCCTGCTCATCACACTGATCAGCAGTTAAGTCAGTGGAAACTTTCAGTGGTTTGCTAATTGGAGATGTAGTTAAAGATGTGGCTGCTTTTAAGGGTGCCTAAAAGCTTTACTGAGTTGGAGAAAAATACTGTAATATTTACATTTCTCTCAGAAATGCTTTCTTGCCAGACCTGTCAAAAAGCTATTTTTTTTGTTGTTACTTTAGCTATATATTGTTTGCTAAGTCATGAATGCCTTTTGGTGTTCTTATCTCTTACTGCTTGTTCCATTTTATTGGCTTTAGTGATCTGTAATGCTGTTCCTTTACTCTTGTGCATCCCTGTGCAAGTTCTCCATCAGAAGGAGAAGTTATGGCATTTGATATTATTATTTAGAGTGAATAATGGCAGGAATGTGTATCCTAATCTGCTAAGGATAACTGTTCATCATTAGAGGAAACAAAGTTTGTTTTTTTACTGTGGATCATCTCTGCCAATATCTGAGACACAATGACAGCAAATTAAAAGTCTGGGTTTTTTTTACTTTTACTTGCTCTGGTAAAAACTCAAATCTGATTTCCTTTTGGTTTACATCTGAGATTTCATTGCTTAAGTACTATCTGAGGTGCTGAGCTATTTTTGTTCAGCCATTACAAGAAATTGTATTTTATAATTTACCTCCTTAGCTGTCATTTCAGAATGGAAGTTATCATTGCTTTCATTATCTGGATTAAATTTTTTCATTTTCTTTTTCATTTTATTGTTTTTATTTTACATTTTTGCCTCCACAAAAGTAAGAAACATTAGCTTACTAACTCTTGGGTTTAAAAAGTCAAAGCAAACTTTAAAAACATTGAGCATTGATTCTTCCCTTAGGCCTTTAGTGAAAAAACCTCAGGAAAAAAAATGTTAATGAAAACACTTCACCCCCCTGCATTGTAACATAAAGATTATGGTTTATGTAAAAGTCTTCCAAACTTAATTGGTATTTCTTCTATTTAGCGGTTTGAGCAGAAATGCATGGGAAATATTACTGAAACAACTGGGGATTTGGGCTTGGGTTTTGTTTTTTTAAATATCTAAGCAAAATTACATCTTCCACTCATGCACAAGCTCCTGCCTTGTGGGGAGAAGATTCATTAACCACACCTCAAATATATCTTCAGTTGTTTAGTCATGACCACAGATCCTTTTAACCTTTGTGCTGGTCTGTGGGGTGTTGAGATGGGGTGGATACAGCCCTTGCCATGCTGCAGTGCCTGATCTGCTGCCTGATTCTGGTTCAGATCTGCCCACCCCAAATTCTGTTCATATCTCTGCTCTTCCCAACACTTAATTCTGGTTCAGATCTCAGCTCTCCCCACCCCCAATTCTGTTTCACACCTCTGCCCTCCCCATCCCCAATTCTGGTTCAGATCTCTGCCCTCCCCACCCAAAATTGTAGTTCAGATGTCAACTCTCCTGTTGGGACAGAGGATGTTCTGCCACTGAAGGTCTCATCTCCTCCCAGGTCCTTCCCTGGGTGTCATCCCGTGCTCCCTCAGCCTCCTGCATCCAAAGGGGCTGGCAGAGCAGCCTTTTGCTGGGAAATATTCCCTCTGATTATGTTCCCTGTGACCCTTGGCTCTGCATGTTGGTGTGTGCAGGGAGGGTACTGGCCCAGGATCCATCACCCAGAATGATGCAGAACTCTGAAGCAGCCCTGGAATGGGGTATAAGAGAGAAGGAATTAATGTTCAAAGTGCAACTCAATGAAATCATGAAGGGCTTCCGGGATCTACTTTTTTAACCACTTATTTGCCATGAAATGCAGATACATCTGTATAGTAAAATTTTACTAATTATCTTCTGTAATTGGCCTTGCCATGTTAATTGTTTCCATGCCAGGGCTTATCCCCAAACACTGCTGTGCTTCCAGAGTGCAGTTCCCCGTAGGTTCCAGGCTGCCAGTGAGGATCCCATGAGCTGATCCTGGACTGCCAGTGGAGATGGATTGCAAATGGTTCAGTGGAAGGAAACATTCTATTGATAGTTTTGTGTGATTCTCCTCCTTTGGTGTCTTGTTAGCTCTAAGCAAGTCTGGTGTTGAAACTTAACTAGGTTGTCTTGAACAATCTTCTTTATATCTGTTGTTTCTCTCACATGTGTTATCTGCCAGTTTTCATAGGCACTGAATATCCTTCCTTATTGCCTTTATAAAACAGCATGTAAAAATTCCAGAAAAAAGACTTCAGGTCTGACAAGAATTCAGGTAAGGTGCTCTGCACGCAGTGAGGGGTCTGCTGGACACCTTGTATCCCTTGCCACTGTGCCATCAGTACAAAAGTGTCTTAAATAAAAGCTTACAAAGGCCAGAAAATGTTGATCTTGCTTACTACAAATGCGGTGAGACAGTCTGAACTAGTAGATAAAGTCAATCCTCAGGGATGATGCCTTCACTTTTAAGCAAAGTTGGGAATCCAGATATGTAATAATATTCTTACATGTGAATTCTGCAAATTCAAGATTATAAGGTAATTTTTTAATCTTATTTTTTTTTGTGGGGCAGAATTATTTTTATCATAAAATCCCCATACAGCTGCTGAGACATCAGCTGCAGATTTCTGGCAAGAGCTGAGCCTTAGACTCTGTTCATGTATTTAATTCTTGTGTTCTTGTGTTTAAATTGTGTTTAAAAGAGGAAAAAAAAAGGATTTGTAACAGGTCTGACACTGTTAAATTCAAAGTGCCAGTTCATCTAACTGTATGTTCAAGGTAATTTTCCTTTGTACCATTAATGTACATCCTTAAATGAAATGATTTGGTTTTGTCCAGAAGGCAGCAGTTCATAGCAGTCTGCAGTGTGCTCCCTAGTCTGAGACTTCTCATGTTCTGTATTTAAAATTAGGATGCAGTTTTTCCAGCTTGGTTTCACTGAGGGTTTGGAGACAGAGAAATCTTGGCTGTGGTGAGGGTTCTCACAAGGTCCTCAGTTGAGTGAGTAGAACTTTGAGGTTTAATGAAATCAGACCTAATTTTTAGAATTTCCATTCCAGTTTCCGAGGTTGCCCCTATTTTCACTGCAAACAAATTGCAACACATCAGGTTTGGATCAAAAATCCTGAGTATTGTATATTTATAAATTATACCAGGGAAAGAGCAAACAGCATGGTTTCTTCAGCTGTGCTCTAACGGACTTTTGTTATGTGATAAAAAGTCATGTAGCAGTTTCTGAAACCCTTGTTGGTTTTATATAGCCAGATTTTAAAAGTAATTGTTCACATTTACTTCATTCAGAATGAGAATCAGTCACTACTGATAGGCAGCTGCCTATAGTCTTCTCTTTCTTAGTATTTTGGTGTTCAAAATGTATAGAGCTTTGAAAGGTGGAGGAAAACCTCTCTTGTTTGGGTGCTTGAAGAGCAGGATGTTTAGTTTAGAGGAGGACTAAAATATGACCTGTTTAAATTGACCTGATGTTTCTACATTGAGAAAATAATTAGAATTAAATTCACTGTTTTGTTAATGAAAAATATTAATAATAAAAGTCAGTCAAATTGGGAGCCAGGCAAATTCAACTAAATAAAGCAAATAAAGCTCTCATTTGGTGCAATTAAACTGACAAATCATTAGCAAAATCTGTCAAGCAATGGATTTATATTAATGTTCTCAGGAGTGGATGTCATTCTAAAATATATTCCTTATTTATACACTGTTGAGCTCCATATAGATTCTACTTAGTGGTAACTCATGACACATGGGAGGTCACATCCAATAGTTAAATTATCTTGGTAATCAGAGGTATTTAACTTCTGCCCATGGTGTAACATTGCAGTGGGTTCATGAAAGAGCAGCAGAAAGTAGCTTTCAGATTGAGAGAATTGATTTTTGAGATCCAGATGTTAAATATGTATGGTTTGACACATGAAGATGTGAGAACATAAATCTCCAAATATTTATAGATGTGCTGGGAATATTTAGCATAAGTGGAAAGGTTTACAACTGGGAGAAGTCACATGAGGACACTTCTTGGAATATGTGAATAGACCTTTTTGCCAGTAAGGTGGAGAAACTGACCTAATCATCTGAAGTTAGTATTGAGAACTCAATTTTTAGATAATTTATTAAAAATAAAATTAAAGAGACCCTACTGAAGACACAACAGCATCAACAAAGGTGGTGTAGATTGTTATTCTACAAAAGAGATAAACCACAGCTTCTCTTCCCTGTCTGTCCCATTCTGTGTAGCAATGGCTGTTCAAAGAAAACAGAAGAGAAGCAAAAGAGAAGTGTGGATATGGAAATACTCCATGATTTCAGTTGATGGGAAAGTTGAGATGAGTCAGGATGCAGAAAACTTGCCAACCCTCCTGAGAGTTTCTTGTTTAAAGTGACTTTTAAACTAAGCTGGAGACAGAACTGCAGAGAGATTGTTCACTGAAGTGAGCCATCATTGCAGCTTCATTTGGGGTTTATTTCTGTGTCCAGTGTTACTGAAGAATATCCTCAGCTGTCATTTCAAGTAATCACAATCCTCCTGAAAGAGATTTCTAGATCATAGTGTAATTGTTACTTTCTTGAAGTTCCCATGGCCTCAGTTTTGTGACTCTTTTTGGAACCATAACTGGCATTATAAGATTTTAAAAATACAGCATGATTCATTGTGCTGCTAACTTTCCTTGTGTTATGTTCTCAATTCTACCATAGACGATAACAGAAATTCATTTATACACCACGTCTCTGAGATATTGTTAACTCAATTTTAAATTAATTTTTTTTCTTAATTTTTTTTATATCAGTATTGACTTGAAGTTGTTATTCTGAGATGTTTGGATGATAAATCAATCTACTGAAAATATTTCCTTCTAATTCTAGTTTTTACCTCTACAACCTTCTGCAGTTTTGTGTCACTTGTGAAAGAAAATCTTGAACATGACATTTATGGGAGACTTTTCAAAAACAAGCATCATGAACAAATCAGGAAGATTATCAGAATGGAAAAATGTTTGAGTGCTGTGATTTTTTTGTAGACTGTTTATTGGACCAGACTTACTTCCTTCCCATTAGATGGGAAGAAGAGTCAAACCCTTTGATGAATTTTTGTCCTGTATCCTGGTGTCTGAACATGGTGCAGCACAGCTGCTGATGGTTTCATGTTGTGTGTTTGATACCATCCTCACCCACAAACCTACCCCACCCAAAGCAAAACTGGCTTATTCTGGATGTGTTCAACCCAAACCTTCAAAAGGAGCTGGTAACAGTGAAATGACCCCTAAAAAAGACTGGGAAGCCCCTGGTGGCCCTTCAGAATGTGTAAAATGTGGGGTATGGTGTTCTCTGCATTCTCTGGGATGAATGATAACTAACACCTACTTCACTAAACTTAGAGGACTCAAAATCTACCCTCCTCAACCAATTAAATATTTAGTGTAAACTATTACATGGTGGTAGATTGGGAAAGGGAGAATAAATTGTGTATATATGGGCATGTCTTTCCCAGTTCCTGTGGCTTATGACTGGTGTTTCTCTGCCAAACATGTCAGTAGGCCATTATGGTATATAATGTAATCAACTTTAGATCCATTTATTATTTTGAATGTTTTAAGGTTTGATTTTTTTTTTTTTTGGTTGAGCTGGCAGACTTTAAAAAAACCTGATTTACATAGTGTTGAGGTCAGTACTACTGGTCTAAGATTTGGTCAATTACCTTAAAATCCTTAAAACAATTTGATTGAAATTTTCTGGTAAAGTGCTTGGTTTAAGCAACACATTTCTGACTGCACTTAAATATAGGAGCTCAGCAAAATCTTCCTGAAATTCCTTTATCACAGTGCATGAACATGATTTGCCTCTCAAATCTCCTTTACTGAAACTGAAATAGGGTATTTAATTCCTGTCTTGCAGAGGATGGCCTTTTGTATGTTCTGCTGGAGGGAAAACTAATATTAATTATTTGGCATTCTTGTTAATTTTTTGTTTTCCTGGAACTTCCATAACTCGGCATCATGAGTTCTGCACAGTTCAACTTATTGCAGAATGTTAAAGAAAAAAAGAAAAAAAAAATTCTGGTAGTTCTCAGATCTTCAGCAAATTGTTCTTTTTTTCTTTTTGTTTTTAACTTTTTTTTTTTTTTTTTTTGGCATTACATCTGATTTTCCAGAGCTTATGCTTTCTTGGTTTCCTTACTTGGATGCAGTTTCTGTTTGAAGCTTCCTGTTTTCATTAAAAAAAAAAACAAAACCAAACAACTTTAATTGTATTTGGTTTTAACTGCTGTAATAGTCTCTTTGTTACTGTCCTGTATTTATTCTGAAGATTTAGTGCTACCTTTTCTACAGTCTTACTTTCAATTCTTTCACACTAATACCTTATTCTTCAAAGTTTTCAAGGTACTGTAATAATTTTGTAACTTCAAGTTTTATATTTTTTTTACCTAAAGATTTCCCTTGAGAATTAATGTAAAATTATGAGGAAAGAATTATTTCTCCTACATGCCTGTTTTGTGCAGTGTTGGAAGAGGAGGAAATAAATGTCATGGTGATGAATAATTTTCAAGAATTCATATTTGGGAATTTTTAATATCAGTGATATTGTTTAGTCCTGAAGGGCAGCTGCTTGTGTAGGTCCTTTGTGGCATGAATTGTTTTATTTGTAAAACTTTGGGCCTGCTGCCAGAAGATATTGCAGGAGGCTTGAATGTTTTTTGTTTGGGTTTGCTGTGGCAGAAATAACAAATTCCTTCCATATAAAGTTTTTAAAACTAATCTACACTGGAAGTTGCTCTTCCAGACCATCATGTTGTTTCTATTTGAGATGCAGAGGTTGTCTGAGACTTCACAGGTCTCATCTCACTCCCCCAGTGATGAGGTAGAAAATGATAAAAGCTTGTCCCCCTTTTCTTTTCCATCCCTTTCTGATAACTAACTCAAACACTGCCCTTCCAGTTACTTCTTGTGAGTTCTAAGAAGTTCTAACAAGAGCCACATCTCCTTATTTGTTCTAAATTCTTGAGTCTTGACATGTTTGCTTCAGGCACTCAGCTGCCCTCCTGCATCCCCCTCTATATTCAGTAGTCATTGGGGTTTTTTACAAAGAGAGAGAAATCTCTTAAAATATCTATTAAAAAAGCCTCCACCTCCACTTTTGCTTTTTATTTTTGCTAAGAGACTTGGTCCTGACCCCAGCAGTGCTTGCTTGTGCCTGGCTGCAGGTGACATAGCATTGTCACTTGGTGACCTAAACCTTGACCTCCTGGGCTTGTCCTGGAGTGTTCCCGCCCCGAGGGTTGGCAAAACATTTCCTCCTGTGTGTGCTCTGCAAGGGACATCTTTGATTTTCAGAACAGAGCTGTATTATGGACCAGAGACCCTATTTCCACAGCAGAACACTTCTTAAACTCTTGTACCTCTGAGTTTAATTGCCTTTGGAATGGTGTTTCAGTTCAATTGTAAACTATTGTGCAAAAAATCTACATCTACATCTACATCTACACACATAGAAAGTATTTATATAAGTATTCTTGGTTGCCCCAGACACACAACTGTAGTTTGATGATACACATTGAAGGATGGCTCTGACAACTCTCACCTCACCAATATTCCTTTCTTCTCTTTTGGGGATATTTCTAGGGTGTTCAGTAGCCTCTTTGGAAGTTTTGAATTTCAAATAGATTGGTAAAGTGCTGTTGCAGCTGTCTAATTGGATTTGGCATTTTGGTACCTGGTTCCAGTAAATTTTCATGTATATTGTATTTTTATCACCAATGCAGCTATTTCTGCTTATTCTTACAAGGAAGAAAAGGTTGTAAATTAGAATAACATTTTCAAGAATATTAATTAGAAAAAATAATTATTGAAAATATTAACACTTAATTGTGCTAAATAGTAACTAAATTAGTAAATTACTATTTTTATTAATATTAACATAATTAATAAGACTGGTGAATGTTATAAAATAATATTAATTATAATTAAAAAGTTTATTAGAATGAACTTTTGCAGTAAGGTTTTTCTTCTGCAACTTTGTCAGTATTATTTTCTGAGGTTACCAGAAATGCAGTTGGTGTATTTCTGTCAAATGCATTTGGGGAAATTTGGATTTGAAGGATACTAGCCAACAAATTTTAATTTTTTTCTGTGAGAAATGCCTGTGTTTGCCTGTCTCACAGAGGGGACAGAGTTCTCCCTCTCAGAAAACTTCTTCTCAAGGTTAAGTGCTCCAGTTGCCAGCTTGTTTTAGTCTGTAGACAAGCCAGGGAAATGGAATTTCTCCGTTAAAATGAACTGAAACTAATTTAAATTTTTGCTTGAAAATTTGTGTCTTAAAGAGCTAATGTCAAGATAATTTAAATAATACGTCTCAGGCTCAAAGAACTGAAAAATGTCTGTGGCTTTCTCCACAGAAGTGAATGTGAAAGCTGCACATTTTGACATTGTGCAGGTTAGAATTGTCATGGGACTG
This sequence comes from Toxostoma redivivum, assembly GCA_013397375.1. Classification (NCBI taxonomy): domain Eukaryota; kingdom Metazoa; phylum Chordata; class Aves; order Passeriformes; family Mimidae; genus Toxostoma; species Toxostoma redivivum. Next base: position 428,410 of record VXBI01005959.1, on the reverse strand, counting down.
CTTCTCTTTAGGATGTATCCTTCTGTTTAGTTCTAGCAAAAAAAAAAAAATTAATTATTAAAAGGTAATTATTAAATTGTTTTAGTAAGAGATAAGGATATTCTTACAGCTGGAGTAGAAGATAAAACCTGTATGTATTTTTTTCATATCTATATTTATATCCATGTATAAATATTAATTTTGATAGAGATACAATAATATCATCACTGAAATTGTGTTTTTTTCCCTCCACCTGAACAGCACCCGGCAGTGTCACCTCCTTCTTGATGTCTTCAACTCCACAGAGCATGAGCTGACCATCAGTGCCAGGAACAATGAAGATTTAATTCTGCACGCTGGGGAGTGTCAGCGGTGAGTGCTGTCACTGCTAAAAGGGCCCAGGTTTAGCCCTGTTATTTTTCTGTACACAACTGATGGCATTTAGGTGCCTGTTTTTCTTTTTAAAACTTGTACATATGTCAAAGAATATAAAAGTTTTGCATTTTTCTTTGCATCACTAAGTTTTAGCAATATCACCAGTAAATTTATTTTGGTTCTGCATGTAGTAGTCCTGAAAATACTGAAATACCTCAGCTGGTACTGAGGTGTACAACTTATTTAACTTTTGTAGAGTGTTTGAATGTAATTTCCATTGCTCTGAATGTAATCCTGGTGTTAAAACCTGATCTCAGTAGTTTGTTATCCTTTCCCAGTTTTAAATTTTATTTAACATGGTTCCTGAGCCATTTCCTCACTTTTCCTACAAAGAAAACTACAGGCAAGAAAAATAGAACTGAAGAAAAAGCAATTCCAATTTCTGTGGGAAAATATATTTCAGATCAAGCAGGCTGGTTTGGGTATTGGTTCTTGCAACCCTACTAGAGTGATGTTCAGCTCACTATTAACCATTATTTGCCACTATCCACCTGCCTCGGATTCCTGCTGCTGCTCTAGCCTGGGGTTGCCTGGTTAATCTCCTTCAGATGATCACTGCACCTGAATTCCAGTTTCATCCTAGAAAAAGTGATCATGTGAAAAAGGGAATCTTGCTTTTGGCTCAGGGGCTCCCTGCACTGTTCTCTTCTCTGGGAGAATTGTGCTGCACTCTTGAAGACCTGCAGATGAGAAACTTGATTAAAGAGAAATGTCTTCATGTCTGCAAATCCCTGCATGAATATTAAGTTCAAAGTCAAACCACGTTAATTGCAAGGAATGCAGCTGTCAAAAGAATTACAGAATAGGTAAAATGGAAGTAAATTTGGAATGCTTTTTGCCTTGGTGACTCCCAAAGCACAACCAAGTGGAAATGTCTTTACTCAAACTCAAGTTGAATTTTACTTTATCAGGCAATAGAAAAAAAACCATCAGCAACATACAGTGCTTCTTCCTTTTATTTGGAAAGAATGGATTTTTTATTTTTAAAAAATCAGTCTAAACAGTCACCAAAATGTTCTTACTCTTATTCATATGGTTTTATAGTTCTATTTTTATGCCTCTTGGTTTTTTGCATTGTTTTTGTAATTTTCAAACCCCTTGAAATTTTTCATTCCCAGTTTTTGTGACAATATGTAACAGATAGAAATTGAGCTACAAATCAGGTTATAAAATTTCTTTGCATCCCATTTATTAAACTTTATTTTCCTATGGATTTAAATTTAAATTTAAATGTCCTTAAATCATTACATTGTAATGAGTATAAACCTTACCAATAAGTCTTTTGAAACAGTTTTGTTAAGGGAGATTGTATATGTGTTGCATATATTTAAACCTTTAAAGTTATTTTTATTCTTATTGCAAAAGATGTTTTTCGTGTTGGTTAGAAATGGCAGATTTTTCTATTGGTTCTAAACTTATTTATTATCTATTTCTTGAAGGTAAGTGCTTTTAATTGTAAAACTGTATATGGCTCTTATGTTGCCATGAGTTTTAATTTTTATTCCAATGGATCTACCACAGAAAAGCAGGTGAAACATACACTGGGCTTTAAAATTAGCTTCCTGCACCTATAAAACGGCTTTTGTTGCTCTTTGGGGGAAAAAAAGAGAAAAAAAAAAAAAAAAAAAAAAAAAGAAGAAGGGGAAATCTTTTTCCTGTTTAAGAAATAGCTCCAGATCTTTGCTTTTTAATACATGGCAGACATTCTCTGGAATCTGCTTTTGAACTGAGGTTTTCAACCCAAATATACAAAGCTTTTCAACATATCCCTCTTTCAGAGTCTCCTTTTAGGATTTTTTTTCTTTGGATATTGATTGTTATTAATACCTGATTATTATTTAATGAAAGGCTTTTTAATCAAATTCAGGATTTCTTTCCTGTTCCCTGAACTTTTTTCATGCTGCCCTCATTCTTAATGTTTGCCTCATTCTGCCTTTATTTAAATTACGACTTTTTGTCAGCTTTGGTCACTTTCTCTTCCTTTTGTAATTTACTCTCTCTCCATTCATCACCCTCACATTGAAATCTCCCATCCTGACAGAGTGAAGGTAGCAGGAAATTGTTTTCTTTGTTCCTGTTGTTATTGCTGAGACTGTAAGTGTTTTCATATTCTCTGCCTCCAGACCCACAAAGAAGGATAATGCTGCATCCTGCTTACTCTGGCCCCTTTTGCTTCCCTCTTTGGATATTTAGACAGTAAAATAACTTGGAAGTTTTGATGTGTTGCTTCTCCTTGCTATATTACAGAGTGGTCACTGTAGAATGTAAGTTTTTCCCTCCTGAGAGGGAATTTGCAGGGGATTCTTGCACTGCTCTCATGGAAAATGAGCAATGCTGATGGAAGTTCCTGGTGCTGCACTTCTTAGAACACTCTCTGTAATAAATTTGATTTATAACAAAGCTGTACAATTGACCATGGTGGTGCCAATGGGAAGGGTGAGGAGATGGAAACAGAAATGCCAAAAAAATTCTGGGATTGTCAGCAGATCAGTGCTGGCAGTGGCAAATCTTTCTGAGCCCATGAAGTGCAGTGTCTGGGATTGGAAACATTTTGTAGCATCCACATTATTTAGTATATTCCCACCCTGTTCTATTCTCTGTCTTACTTGTATTCATGTAAAATGGATCAAATGGATAGAGTACAGCACAATATTTTTATTTTAAGGTCTGAAAGGCAATTTGCTTCAATTAACTTAGAGAAAGGGCAATAATAGCTGCTACAATCACACTGCATATGTCAAGAAAAACTGATATTATGCTACTTAGGAAAAGAGACATCCTTTAGGCCATTAAAAGACTATTTGGAAAATAGATGCCTTTTTCTACAGTAAGATTATTCTGCTGACTAGTGAAAATCATAATTTTAGCTTTCAGAAAAGCTTAAATTTACAATTTGCTGTACTTTTTAAGCCAATAATTGGGATTATTTACTGAGTGCATTGTAGCTGTTCTTGGGGATATATATAAGCAGTGTTTCTGAGAAGTGACACTCTTTTCCCTCTGTTTTAGGATAAGAAACATTTTGCTCCCTGTCATTTTATAGTCAGAAATTATAATTTGGGCTCAGTGATTGTTTTGTTCACTCAGCTTTGTGTCTTTCATCATTGCTTGTTTTGCAGACAAACAAGTGAAAGGATCAGCCTTTTTTTTCCCCCTATATCCCAAGATGTTAATTAGAGACTTCATATTTTCATCTTTGGTTTCCACATGACTTGAAATGTTCTTTGTATCCCATTGTGGGACAATTAGTGACATGATTTAGTCCAAGGTCTTTTGTTCCCATGAGATTATGATGGGGAGACAAGAGAACCAAGATTCCTTTGGCATAGAGAAGGAAAAGGCAGGAGATTTGTCCTCCCTCTCCTGTGAGGCTGGTTGAAGAAAAGATAGGAGCAGGGGTTTTGGATGGTCATTTGTTGAACTTGGGAAAATAATTTTAGGGTTCATTGCAAAGCAGGATTCCAGCTCAAATTCATTTTTGCTGCTTTTCATCTGCAGGAGTTTTTTTAAATTTCAGTATCCACAGGAAATGCATTGGAGACCTGGTGTCCTGCTGAAAATATGTCAGCCAAGTTACTCTACAGAAGTCTGGCTGCAGTGAGTGATGCTGAGGTGTTGGTAATGTCTTCAATTAATTTAAAATATCACATGGTGGTATCAACATGTTTTGTTCACCTCTCTCGTTGAACATATGACATGTGATGATGAGGAAAGCAAATTCTTTCATGTCTGCTATTGGAAAGTTCAGCCTCCAGAGATTTTTTCTGGGCTAGCTGAGTCTCCAGTTTCTTGAAGAAGAAAAATGCTGTTTCTTGAAACCGTCAGCTGCACTGCTAAAGGAGTTTTGCAATAAGCAAAGTGCAAGTATTTTGAATGTAATCAGTGGGAAATCTGAGCTTGTTTATCCCAGCAACGAGGTAATCAACAGGTTGTTCTGACATGGAAAAATATAGCAGACAGCTCTTGGAAGGAATTGTATTAATGTTTGTGAACAAAAAAGTGTTGCCACTACCAGTGATCTGAATTTATTGAAAAACCATAGGTACGGTAATTATTGTGTTTCTTACTTGATTATCAAACCATTAAAATTAAATTTCATGACAGCCCTCATTTATGCACAAATCACATCATAATTTATGTTATCTCATTATGTGCCCCAGGATATCTCATTTTGTACCACACACCCTGCCTTGCCTTCCCGTTTGCATTCTGAGCACGATGTGTCTGAGGCATCGGTGCTGGGGGAAGACTGATGGTGCAGAGGGTCTGAATGGATCAATTCTCTCCTCTGTCCTTATGAGACAGCACAGCTGGGCTGGTGAAGTCTTGTCACACACCCCATGTGTGACACTACACAGCTGGGCTCTGCACATTCACACATTGGACTTTTCAGGCTGTTCTCGCCTTGGCTGAGGACCAGAGAGATCAAACTTGGGGTGCTCAGGACAGGACTGGTGTGAGGAGTTGAGAAATTAAGAGCAAACAGGACAGGCCATGGTAAATGAGAAAACAGTTTTGTTGGTAATTTAAATTGGAGAGGCTTTTGTGCAAAATTTACAAGTTCTGACAAGTGCTGGTTCTGACAGCACCCAGGGAATGCTGATGTGAAAGAACCTGATGGAATTTTGACCTTTACATTTTTCTAATTGGAAGTTGCCTAATTAAAAATAAGCTGAAGAAATACTGCGGTAGCAAAGTCAACAGGCAAGTTCAGGCTTCCTTTCTGGGTCAGCAGTTTTATCCTGCCTTTTAGCAGGGTTACAGGGTTAAATGAGTGAGTTTGCTTGCACATATACTCTACAGTAAGTTTTAGTTCTTTTTTTATAGTCAGCAGAATTATAGGTATTTTGCTCAGTTTTGCTAAGTGAACTTTTGTGTGTATTGACTTTACCCGGTTTGATTTTTTTCTGTTACATACTAATGAGACAAGAATAATTAAAGAAACAAATTATTATTTTCATTTTTATACCTTTTATCACATAGTCTGGTGTTTCTTTCATCCATGGAAACTAAAGAATTTTTTAAAAGTCCTTTGTGTGCATACTAATTATGGGGGCCATTTCTGCTGCTTAATTATGTAAATGTGTTGATTAATTGAGCTGTGAAGCCTGTGCGGTGGTACACTGCAATTTCTGCAGTATTAGTTAACAATGCACATTTTGAAAACACTTTGAAATAAGTCCTCTTTCAAAGGGAATGATACTTTAAAATTCTGCCCCATTTTGAACCAAAGGTTCCCCCAATAAATTTATTGTCCATATGTAAGTAAATGATGATTGTTATTTCTCACAGCTGCCAAGTCAGTGTTTAATTTGTGTGTCTGTTTATGACAGGGCATGTATGTCTGTATGAGATTAATGATTTTTCCATACATTGCTGTTACAGTTTATGTTTTAAAGACAAAGCTGCTATGATTAAAGCTTTGCCTGCTGTCAGGAGAAAATAAAATTTCACAGCAGTTGCCCTTGGTCTTCATGTTAAATCTATGGCCAGCTGGATATTTCGGAGATACCTTCAAGTCAAATTCTATTAACTAAAACATGAAAATCACCCTTTGTTGTCAGGGCAATAGTTTTAATTTTGTTTCTTACTTTTTAAGTAAGCAGTTTTAAATACACTTTTAGTTTCTTAAAGGCTTGCCTTTTTCTACTAATTGCCAAATCAATCTTTAAACATAGTACTTAATTTTGACTGAATAAATAGTTATTTTCAACAAAAAAATTGTAAAGGGATTATTTGGGTAGGAAAGAGTAATATATCTAGCACTGGTTAGATCCACAGTATAAGCCAGTTATGATATTCATATTTATTTCAAAGCACTTTGCAAAACCTGGAGATGTTACAGGAGAATTCTGCAAAAACCATAGAATGGAAAAATAAACAATAATGAAAAAAGGAAAAAGTAATAGAAGAAATAATAAAGAGAAATTTCAGTTTTGGACTGCTTGTAGCTAAAGTATTCAAGGAATCCATTTGCACCCCATGAAAACCAGATTCCATTCAGGTCCCTTCCAGGCTTGTCCCTGCCGTGGTCCTGGTTCCTTTGTAAGGTGCCTTTGCCGAGTGAGTGATCACAGGGGTTGAGAGTCCTCAGTGTGACTGGACTGCAAAACCCAAATGTGATCTGAGACCAGGAGAGGCAAATAGAAAGAAGGAATGATAGGAGAGAATTACAATGTTCAGTTCTGGTCACACACAGGACAAAGAGGCGATCAAATCATAGAAGAAGCAGTGACTGGTGGAAATAAAAAAAATTGACTTTGGCTTGACAAGCACAGTAAAATTTAAAGGCATTATTAATGCATTGTATGAGGTGGGGACAGAGGAGGGCTCTCCTGTAAAGGTTAAGGGAAGTGAACATATGAATAAAAAATGAACTTTTGTGTTGTCTATGAATGCATCTAGAAATGAAGAGATTTCAAGGCCTCAGGCATCATCAGACCATCTCCCTTGCAGAGAAGTGAAGGCAAAGACCTTCACAAAGGCTGGTAGTGAGGTGTTCTCCATGGAATTGCCAAAGATCTGCCTGCAATTGCCACACTTCCCAACTGGAAGACCTTTTCCAGTGTTCTATCCCTGTAATTGATGATGAAAACAAATGCCCTTGTAGGTTTTACAGCAGTATGTTCCTGTTCCTCTCCCTGTCCTGTCCCCAGTGCAATATCATTCTTTTCTTCTGAATAATTAGGATGTATTTCAATAGGGAATGTACAGACCATCTATTTCCTATGATTTGCATTTGAATTTAGCATTTTTTTTTTTGTCAAAATGTGTATTTGAGTTCAGGTGAACTTTCCTTCACCAGCTGCTGGTTTTAAGAGTTTCCTAGGGCTGGCTTTCTCAGGCTTGTCTGAGAAAAGGAGGTTTGTTTCTCGTCTTCCCTTCTCTTTCTTCCCCAAAGCTCAATGTATGGATTATATCAATCCTGGGATACTGCACTGGGTAGGCAGCTCTTTTGGTATTACATGACTTTCCATAAGATTATTTTTCTTTTCCCACTTCTTCAGTTGCCTTTTCCTAAATCAGGGATGACTAACTCACTGGATCTAGCCTGCATGGCAGTTTTTCTGACCTCTGCACATTGCCTTGGCCTCAGAAGACCCAATTTGCACTATTTATAATATTTTGTGTATGCAGCTGGGGGAACGGGAGCTTTGTGAGCGCAGCCAAGTTTGTCTCTGACAGGATTTATTAAGTTTAATAGGGTACAACATAAACGTGGCTGCATAGTTTGGCCCTTATACAAAATATTACACAGCTGTAGCATGAGTTTGCTGTTCCAGCTTTAAATGAACTATAAATCACTCAAAATCCAAACCATTTTCCCCTTAAATCCTAAGTAGATTACAGGTTGTAGGACTTGCAGCGTTCAAAAGATGTCTCTTGAAAAAATCAGAGAAATTTGAGTTAAGGATTCAGATTTAGAAATTATTTTTTTTTTAAAAAGAACATTTTTTCTCATAGAAGAAACCAGACTTTTCCCTTCCTAATTTCTTCAATACTTGTAAAAAATTATTTATTTATTGAAATTTTTGGGTACTAGGTGCAGTTGTGGAAGCATTTGACAAAATGCAGGCCTGTTAAAAAAATTGACTGAAGTGCTAATTTTTAATTGGATTTTCATTTCTGTGCAAGGTATGTGGAAGAAAAAATAAGAATATAAGAAAAATTATAATTGTTTCTTTTATTAGATAATGATGGAGCAACAAGCTAAACAGGAAAAAACACCTCTTCCTGAAGGAAGTCAGAGTTGAAATGACTTATGCTTGCCCTTAATTCACACATATTCAAACCAATACATTCAGATTGTGGTTTTAGAAAATCATGTTTCAACACTGATGGGTGATGGAAAAACGTGGGGGATGAAGGTGAATATTATCATCCTTTCACTGTAAATTAATCTCCCTGCTAGAATGAAATACAAAAATACCAATATTCCCAGGAGGAAAAGATTCCATGGAACTTTGGGGTTTGTGGGGTTTGTTCTTTTTCCCTTTGTCAGGTTTTCTGAACACTGAAGGAGAAGGGAGAGTTGTATTAATCAACATTTTTTTTTCTCCCCACGTTTGTCTGTATTTCTGTGAGATGGACACTTAATCAAAATTTCTGTTTTGTCTCAAGCCTGCTCTGGTGTCAGCACACCTGAGATATTCTGTTGGCTGTCTCTCTTTGTAAAATCCATGTTGGAAACCTGGGAGTCCTGAGTGAACGATGGCAGAAGCCAGGAGGCAGAAGGAGGTGCCCTCCATGGGAGCTCAGACAAGCAGGGGAGTGCATTTGTGCAGCTCCAGCACAGCCCAAATTTCTGTCAGACTTGCCCTGCAGTGTCAGTTCAAGGCAGGCTGCAGAGACTGGTGTTGCAGAGGTTTTTTCAGAATTCTTTCTTACCCAGTGGGATGCAGCAGTGCCCAAGGCAGGGCAGGTAGAGGGAGCTGCCCTGAGCTCTGTGCCTGGATGGGAGCAGCAATGCAAAGACTTGACTTGCCTGGTGCTGTGCTGCAAACATGAGGCCTCATGGCCAGCTTCCAGGTTTGAGTGGATACCTCTAAAGGGACCTCCCAGCCTACACTATTCCTTGATTTGAAAATCTGCCTACTCATTCATAAACTTGCTCATTCTTCCCAAAGCGAGCAGTGTTACAGGCATGTGTCCATAGGAACTGGTTCCTCTGTCTCTTTCTTTTGTCCTCCAAGACTTTCTGTCTTTCCAAAATTTGTCCTAATCTGTCTTGGGGCTTTTTTTGCCCTTCTCTGGAGAACTAATTTTTTTCATAAGGCTTTTTTTCCTTGTTTTCCCTGCTGTTACAGATGGCACAGTGCCACTTTTTCGTAAGGCTTTGACCTCCAGACTCATGTCTTACTTGCAGTAGTGTGTTATTGTGAGCAATGTGAATTTGCACAGTCCTGCTCCATAGGTTCAGTTAGGTGCAATACTTTTGCTTCTCACTGTCACCTAAACCTGGTGCCTTGTGTGTTCATCTAACAGATGAAAAATCTCTGTGGAATTAATTTGCATAATAAATTGCTCTATTCTGATATTTGGACACTTGGACATCAGGAGTGAAGGGTATCTGAACACTACCTGGACCCTTTAGAGATTGCAGGACAAAGGGATGAAGGTAACTGAATAGTTTTAGTCCATTTCCCAATTAACCATCACCTTTATTTTATATGGAAAAGCTCCCTAACACATTTCAGGTAGTTTTTGTTTATGCTGCCAGTAAGAGACCGAGCTTTTGGGTGTAGGTGCAGCTTCAGGTCACAGCTGGCTTGATCGATATTTGTAGATAAATAGATTAATTTAGACCATAGCACTCCCTGTATTTAGGAGCACTTGGCTGTGTTTTGTGGCTGTGGTGACACGGTGGCTGCGTTAATGGGATGAAAGAAGATTGTCTTGAGTGGCTGCCAGTTACGTCTGCCTTAATGGCCAAAGGATTTATGAAAGTTACACTCAGATGTTGCCCAGATTTGGCTTTCTGCCTGCTCTCTGATGTTCTGTAAAAGATCACAACAGTACAGCATAGATTTCCTGAAGTTGGAAATTAAAATATCCAATTTCTATTAATTTGTTTTAGATGATCAAAAGTGTAATTACAATAGCTGGTTTGTGAGTATTTCCTTCAAAGAGAACACTCATTTAAAATTAGTGCTTCATCAGCTTGAATTTATTCCTTACTCTTGACATCCATTTAATTCTGCCTTCATTAACTGGAAACAAAAGCTAAAACAACAGTGATTTGAAAAGATCACTGAAAGATGTTAAGTAAATATTGTAGTATATAAAGCCAACCTTTTATGACATTTTCATTTTGCAGTTACAAATGTGTCTCTAGATGCTCATTTGGAGATTTTGTTTTCTTTCCTCCTCACCAATGCCACTGTAATATCAGGGATCATCAGCAAAAAGTTGAAGGCTTCTTTGGAATAATGGAAAGATTTATAGGTCCCAAATTAAAAAAAACAAACCAGTATTCTGCTAAATTTGAACACAATCTGTGATTTGCCCTATAAAACTGTCTAATCTTGGCAGGGAACAGGGGGATGTTAAGTCTGTAACCTTTCTTCAATCTCTTTTTCTGTCCACTCCAGCCCCTTCTTCCAGTGGCTGAATCCTCCCCAGCGAGAGCTTTGACACATTTGAGGTTTTCAAAAATGAACTCTTTCTAATGTGTTTTCATAACAATGAAGAATTCTGCTCTAGCTTTGGATTTTTGAAGTATAATTTCCAGTTCTGAAATGACATCACTGGGAATTGTTTGATTCCCTGGCCGTCAGTGGAAGAGCAACTCCCAGTCTGGATTGTGCAGTACGTTGATTTCTGCTTAGTGCAGGAGATGTGTTTAAAACCTCCATATATACACTTACCAGATTACTCCTTATCTTGTATACTGCTTTCAGTCTATGAAAGATCCTGACATCATGGAAACATTCCAGTTTGATATCTCAAATAAAAAATAAGTACCCTTAAAAAGAGGGTGACTTGTGCCAAGGAAGGTTAATTACATGTTTATTTCAGTTTTATGTGTACATCTGCATCGAGTCAGTGTGCTGAACTAGGGAGGAGTAAACAGGGCTTTATGCAGGGAAGATGTAGCTCATAAATCCATTGAAGTTCTGTTCAGAAATGAGCAAGCTTCTGGGTTAGGGGGGTCATCTAATTAATGTAATTCTTGACATGGGATGGAGTGCCCCATCAGAAGCTGATAGAGAAACCAAGGTGCTCTGGGGTAGGAAGGGAAAGGTATTAATTAGCTAAGAAAGGGAGTAATAACTTGTAGAGCTCAGGTCATCATTGGAGCCCCCCTGGAAGGTGGACTGGGCCCTGAACTGCTCAGCTTTGTTTGGGACTGTGCTGGAAGAGGAGTGAGCAGAGGGCTGGGAAGGTCCCTGGTACTGGGCTGTACAGGAGGGAGCTGATGTGAGTGAGGAGTTACAGAGGACAGGATGATGAATTGTCAGGTGAACTTTGGTATTATTAAATCCAAAGTGATGAACAGGGTGGAAAAAAAAATCTGAGCTTTAAATAGTGGATGATGAGCTCAGAGCTGCCTTTTACCTCTTCGGAATTAGATCCAGGTTTTAATACATCTGTGAAAATCCCACCTATGGCTCAGTAGTGGTTGAATACTTAACAAGCATCTTTTTGAGCAGAATGTTTTGTATCAGCACAGGGCAGGATATTTTCACTTCTTTGCAATGATCTAACCAAATGAGAAGATGATACTTGAAAACTATTTAAGTTGAAAGGAAGTGCTAGGAAAAAAAGTATTTGCAAAAGGGAACCTGATATGAGAGAGGAATCCAATGTTATCCTTGAGGGGAAAAAAGTCAAAATAAAAGCAGGCACACATTGTGAATAGCAGAATGAAGTATAAAGATATTTCAAGTTTAACAGTACAAGATGATTGATAGTATATTTTTCTCCCTCACCCAATTACAGGATAAAGCTTTGCTGGTTGGTGTAACTGTTGTTAAGGTAGTTAAATGGAAACTGGTTTATTGATTCTTGTCTTCACAAACTGAATTATTTACTTCTTGGTGAAGGTTCTGCTATTGTCCACAGATTTTTTCCTGACTCCTAACCTGAAGGTTTCTGCAGTGTTCCCACGCATGCAGTTGATGCAGGATTTGCATTGCTGAGGAGAGGAGCTAGTTGGAGGCTGTTTATAGTAGATTATTTTGGGATGGAATAGAGATTTTCCTCACCAATGGCTGGTGCTCTTCTGGGTGCTTCAAATATTCTATTTCTTCTCTCCCTTGTTGATTCTCCTCTTCAGAGTCTTCTTTCCCTTGAATTGTGCTGATGCCAAGCAGGTGTTTTTAGGTCTGTGCTTTAACTGAGAGGGGAAGGCAGTGGACAAGCAGGAGAGCAACCTTTGCTTTAATATTTTTAGTCAGCTGAAAGAGTTAGAAACTACATAACAAAAGAGTTATAATCTGGATAAATTCAGGTATTTGTTACAACTAGATAAACTCAGGGTAGTAGAACAGAGTTGGGCCATTGGTTTACTGTGCCTTTCATATAATTAAAATGTTTTTTCTTTTCTTCTGTATAAGTCTTCAGAAACAAAGCTTCTTTTGGAAAGGATCTACTGAGTCATTGCTTGCATGAGGAAATTTTTCTCTCTGACTCCTGCTCTAAAGTTTACTGGGTCAGGAGTATTTTTCCTGAAGTATTTATTCCTTGTCCTTTTTTAAAAAAGTTGAACCTGAAATGTATGTCAGCTCTTCAGAACACATGGCAGAATATTCATTCTGTTAATAGTTGGCTGTGAAATGTGTGGTAAAATCTCAGCCATGGCATTATCTCAGCTAAAACCTTTTTCTTTGACAAGTGAGGGCCTAACATGTAAATTATATTCACCACCAGTTTCCTTCCAGGGTTACTTCATCAGGGATGCTTCTCAGCCCTATCTTTTATATCAAAACTGAGTTAATGAGTTGTGCTCATCTCCTGATGAGTTGGCAGAGCTTTTGCAGCTTCAAGGAGATCTAACACCTGCTAATATCAATGCAAAAGCTTGGCTGCAAAGTTGCCAAACCCACATTTAACCTATTTAAATCACGAGCTACCATTGATCTGGTTTTCACAGTGTGTTCTCCTGAGTGCTTTGGGGTTAGATGTATTACTTTAAAAAATATATTAATATTTAATTTGAAGTGTTTAAGAGGAGAGAAGCTGCCTCTTTAGCATGGAGAAAGGTAAAAACAGCAGTTTAATAATTTATTGATAATTAAGAGGCATGAATAGGATTCTTTTACTGCATGAAGATTCAGTTTGGTATGAACAAAACCAGACTTGATCAAGAATAAGCTGTGGGTGGAAAGCTGCAGTGAAGTGTTATCTGTGTTGACAGTGAGGGCAGGAGCAGTGACTGGCACTGTGTGTGAACCATTCTTGTGGCCCCAGCACAGCTGAATCAGCACTGACAGCTGGCCCAGGCTGTGACAAGGTTTGAGAATGGGTATGGTGTTGAACAAACCTTTCCATTCAATGTGTGTTGCAATTTTGAAGTTTGGGACTTAGGAACTTTCTGTGCTTTCTGGCACTGACACCCTGGAGAACACTGCTTTTGACTTGAGGCCTTGGAGAAGGCTTCCAGATTTGAGTGGTGGAATTGGAATCACTGGTGTGTAATTTGGGTAGAAGTGTGTAATATCACATGGTGAAGGGTTTGGAATTTAGAGTTTTAGAATATAGTAGTAAGTATGGGACAAGATGGTGGTTCTTGGGTGTTGGCTCTTCTTCCTTATTGTTCCTTCTTCTTGGTTTTAAGTAGTAGTTTTTGGTTGGATAGAAAGTACTGCACTGTGGGTCACAAGTGTTTGGTCATTAAGTCAAAAGTATAAATAATATAAATATAAGTTTTAAATTAAATTGTTAGGCCTTAAAAGACGTTGTAGTGAGCAAGAGACAGTTCCATTTTGTCATTTTTAACTTATTAACTAAAAATACTATAACAGTCACTGTACTATAAATAAAAATTAATAAACAATCCAAACACAAAAGCCCTATCTCTCATGCTTCAACCCCAATTCTAACTAAAAACAAAAAAACCCAACCAAACAAACAAAAAAATGACACAAACAATGTATAGTTGGAAACTGTAGAAACACAGAATGGTTTGACTTGCAAGGGACCTTCAGGATCATCCAATCCCAGCCATGGGCAGGGACACGTTTCACTATCCCAGGTGGCTCCAAGCCCCATCCAGCCTTTAACACTTCCAGGGATGGGGCATCCACAGCTTCTCTGGGCAACCTGTGCCAGAACCACCCTCATCATAAAAGCCGCTTTCTTTACATCCAATTTAAAATTTAAATCTGCCCTCTTTCCATTTAAAACCACAGTCCTGTTTCCATGGCCCTCCTCTGGATCCTCTCAAGCAGGTCCAGGGTTCTCTCCTGTTCTGGGGAGCCCAGAGCTGGATGCACTTTGAGAGGTACTGAGGAGTTGCAGCAGCAACATTTTATTATTTTTTCATGATCCTGAAGTGTGTTATTTAGGATCCTGATGGGAGCTTTGTCATTTTGTGTGTATTGTAACAAGTTAATCCAATCTTGTCCTTAATGAGGATGCTTGTGGTGGCACTGACAGCCCTGATTTGAAAAAGACTTTGCCTGTAAACACTGGAAATGAAGTGGACTTTGTGTAGAAAAAAGGAGAAACCTTATTTTTTTTAAGCTGTTCACTCTTGAGTACTTGTCTGTGTGTGTTTGGAGAAAGTACAAAGCATACATCTGAGATAGTTTCCATCTAGTAAAATATATTTTTTTAATTATATCAGCTGCACATTGTACTGGCAAATAATTGATGCAAGATTTTTCACAAATATTCTTCTTGTTTTCTTACTTTAAACCTTTGTCAATATCATTTTTCTAAGTAGAAAAACTTTCACTCCTTTGAGTTTTTGATGACTTGTAAGTTAAATCTATTTTGCAAAGAGTAGATAAAGTGTGGGTAATGTTTGTAAATCTAACCTATTCAATTTGGATAAATCTTACACTGAGATTTTAACAGTTCAGTGAGTGAAAGAGTGGGAAAAGAATAAAAAATTGAAAAAATACGCATATTAAAGGTACTTGAGTAGCAGTTTATTTTTCTGCTCCTCTTTGGAAAAGGGGGCAGGGGAGAAAAGTGTCTTTAAATAGCCTGTAGCTGCTGCTGTTGCATCTGCTTGCTTGTGTGACAGATACTGCATTTCTCATTAGAGGTACCTTGCAAGTACCCATGGTCACCATAGTAACTATCTTGGAGCCTTATACCTTAAATTTATCCTGACAAAGGTTACTGTGGCAATTCCTAGTAATTGGCTTTTTTTTTCCCCCTGCTGCTATTTTTAACTCATCCCCTCCCCCTCCATTAAAGTTTCAGATCCTAAATGGAACGCATGGGCAGAATTAGTGAGAAAATGCTTTATAGGGTAGGACTAATTGGCAGCTAAACTCTGCGTTTTGTTCCTTAGTGTGAAAAAAAATCTAAGTCATAACTTTCACTGGAAACTAAAAGGTTATCAGATTTGTCCTCCAAATATTTTGATATGAAACAATATCAGTGCTCTTGAAACATGGGTCTGGTTCATGCAGGCTTCTACTCTTGTTTATTATCAAATATTAGTCATGTTGTTTATTAGCAGATATTACTACCAGCAGAGATTGACGGAAACAAGCCATATCCTGAAGAGCAGAAAGCTAATTTAAAGTAAGCCTCTAATAAACAGAAGAGTTAGCCTTGTGCTGTGCTATATTGGTACCTGGGACAGGTGCTGTATTGTTACAGATGCAGCTACCTGGCATCTGCTGGTGCAGCAGGTTGAATTAAAAAGTTATTCATAGGCTGATGATATCATTGTTTAATTTCCTGTAGGTGTATTATAGGACGACTGCTACATTTCCAGTGAATAAGAAGTCTCAAATTTAGTTGCTTGATTGAGTGCAGTTCCATTTTCCAGGCCCAGGAGTGAGAGTGACTTGCTGAGCCATCCTAGGGAAAGGGAAAGGGAAAGGGAAAGGGAAAGGGAAAGGGAAAGGGAAAGGAAAGGGAGTTCTCAGCAGGACACAGATGCATGTTCAACCACTGCTCTACACTCAGCCCATCTCTGTGTGGCAGAGTTCACCCAAGGGTGCAGCCAACAGTCACTTGACCTTTTTCTCCTTTTTGAAATGTAAGAGAAAAACTCTTAAAACTTCATAACCTTTAAACACTGAACTTTCTCATTCTAATATCAATTCAGTCCTGATGTAGATCAGCACTTAAGTTTAGCACAAAACAAGCTTAAAAGATGTAAGAGATGTTTATTCAGTGTTGACTCTGAAGCACCAAGGATGATGCATTTAGTTGCTTTCAAGTCCAAGAATAATGCACTAGAACTGGTTAGAACAATTTCATTTTCTTCCCATGCTTCCTCAGCAGAAATTTACAAGGACTGTAATTTCATGCCTGGGAATGGGAATTTGCTACAAAGCTAGAAATTTTATAAATAATTAAGTAATAATGGAGGCTTGGGAATTGCATACATCCTCAAGGGCTGTGCAGGGCTGTGTTTCACTTGCCATTGTTTTTTTCCTGTATATAACTTTGAGCAGAAGCCTCTTTTTGCATATAAAACAACAAAAAAAAGAAATCTGGAAGATTGTCAATGGCTTTCAGCAATTTTAATTCTTCTTTAGCATGAAGGATAAGGTGAAGGATTATTCTGTTTTAAGTAGATGGATAGCATTTGTATCTTGTTGACAGGAAGTCTGCCTTTCATATAATTTAAAATGAACTTAGCAGAGTTCTTTGGGATCCAAAATTGGAATGTTGTCACAGTGAAACCAGTTCAATGGGTTTTGTAGAGCCCTCATTCTCTTCCCTGAGGTATTGGATGCTACAATTCCTGAAACACTGTTGAGCTTTCTAGATTTTCCTGTATTCTTCACTTGGAATGTCTGAACAGGAACAGAATCGAGAACTGGCATTTTGCTCATTTTTTAGAAGCTTTGGTCATTTCATCTAACAGGGTGACCTGGGATAACAAAGTCCCTTTCACATATTTTTTTAACCATAAGCTGTGGATATGTTATTAAAGAGATGTAAGGGGTCATTAGGAGCCTGAGAGACCAAGTGGGGAGTGATATTCTGGCTGTGGGCAGGAAAATGCCAAGAGCAGGAGCACAATCTGCTTCTCTGGGTTTGCTGTGGCTGGTGAGTGCTGAATTCCCTGCCCTGGCAGCAGCTGAACCTGCACTGCCTGAGATGAAAACACAGTGAGACCAGAGCTGGGTGTTGGATAGAGCATCTTCAGAGGTTCCAGAAGTTTTTATTTTGAATACATCAACAATGGTGATCTGAAATGTGAATAATGACTTGCAGTCATGTAGAAAATTGCAACATTGTTCAAGACAAATAATTTCTTCCAGTGGTCAGTCCTGGAAATGCCTGAGCCCTGTTGGAAATCTGAAATTAAATGTAGGTTAAATAAAACGGCATTCACATGCTGTGATAATTTTTCAAGCTTTTGAGTAATTTAAACTTTAATTTTATGTAGCAAATTATACTCATTTGCTGCTTAGAATTTGTAGCTGAACACCTACTGAAGATTTTTTCTTATTCTGTTGACTTTTATATTGTGTTGGCTGTGACTATTTGACTATGGTTTTTGTTCTTCTCAGCAGTTTTAGATCTTCATTTTGATCATAGATCCATTGGCAGTGGGATGCCCTTTTTCTGTGTATGTTCCCTCCCTGAAACAAAGTGATTCTGATCAGTACTTAGGTTTGAACACTTGCTGTTGCAGGAATTAGAAAAGATTAAGGGAAAATAAAATCTATGGAAAAGAGGAAAATAGTAATTTAAGTTGTAGCAGCAAATTTTTTCTCATACATTTCACTTAAGTGTACAGAAAGTATTTGCTAAGTCATAATTACTGGTTTCATTATTGTTGGAGGAACTAGAAGTTTCAGTGGAAGTTAGTCATATACCTGATTCTGAAAGAATTTCAGTTGACCTACCTAAAGTGTTCAGTGTGTTTTTTTCAGATTTTGCTTTGCAGTTTGTGTTAAATTCTAGACCTGGATATTTCAGGAGAAATAAGCAGACTTAGAAACTGAATTAAGTGCTTATGCTGTTGACACAGTTATGTGCTTTCTTCAGTGTGAATCCAGTTTATGAATGGCTCACTGTAAGAGGATTGTGAAAGCTTATGGAGGGTAATTGTCTAATAAAATCTGCAGCAAATATGCACTTGTTTAAAATTACATTACATTTTATCATCATGTATTAAAGTATGAAACTTATGCTCCTGACAGCTGGAGCGATTCAAAGTTTTTTCTTCTTTTGTCATTAGTGACGGTAGATGTAGTTTAAATACTCAGGAACTTCAGAATCATTTTGGTTTGGATGTGAATGCTCTGTCAAAAATATCACTGAATGTGTTGTCACAGCACCCTTCAGAGTCTTTTAGGTTGGAGTGGAGCTTTTGAGGTCAGATAGTGCCATGCCCCTACACAAGCAGGGTCACCTAGCACAGGTGTAATCTGCTGCAGTGCTGTACAGAATGTGGTTGCTAAAATTTCTCAGAGGGAAGGATTTTGGTCAAATATTTCCTTTCCCTTTCCCTTTCCCTTTCCCTTTCCCTTTCCCTTTCCCTTTCCCTTTCCCTTTCCCTTTCCCTTTCCCTTTCCTTCTTTCCTTTTTTTTAGTGAAAGATTCTGAGGTTTAATCTGCACCTGAGACAAGTTGTTATATTGACTGTAAGGAACACAGTAACTTCACAAAGAACAGAATCCCAGTATTAAGTGTACTGTTTCTCTTAAGGACTGAGTTTCCTAAGACATGTTTCCTTTTAAGCTGCTGTTTCTCTCTGCTCCCATGTCTTTGAAGAACACTTTTAGAAGTTCAGGCATTTATCTCTGCCTCTGATGGGACTCAGTCCTGGATGATGAAAGGGGTAGGAAGGGTCACCACAGAGCAGCTGATGAGTGACTTGTGTAGATGCTGGAAGTCCTCCCTGAAATGACAATGATCAAGGAAATGTGGTGTCCAGGAAAAACTGTCCCTTCTGGGTTCCAGCCTGATGACTTCTGACCCTTTCCTTTTCAGATCTGTTCCTTTTAAAAAGGGTTTGTTTTGTTTGATGGTTTTTAATTTTTTTTCTTTCCAAGATAAAAATAGTTCCAATATTACATTCAGTGTCTTGACCTCTTATCCCTTTTAAAGGTGGTTTTATTGATATTGTTGACTGGATATGAAATCTGCCTTGCCTTTTGCCTAGATCCAGAAAATCTGGAGATTCTTTCCCTTGTATCAGTCTTCTCCCTCTCTCATGGTTTTTCTCTTCCCTAGCAAAGACACCTCAATGGTTTTAAGTATCTTAAGGAGGAGTTTTCATCATTATCAGATATCTTAAAATCCAAGTTCTATCTCCATTTATTGGTGAGCTTCCTTCAATTTCCTTTAATCCAGGTTTGACCCATGACAGAGATTCGTGCTTCACTCTTTTTCAGACTGTTGTAGATATATATAGATATATATATGTGTACAGACAGATATATGTATATATATATTCACAATCATATTTTCACACTGAAGGCTTTTGAGTTTTTTCTCTAGTATTCTTTACCTTTCCTATCCTTTATTTGAGGAGTGTTGAAAGAATATTAGACAACCAGAAGCTGCTTTTCCAGTTCAGAGTTTTCTTTTAGTGTCATATCGTAATTAAAAAATAATTAGAGTTTCATAACTTAAAGGTTAATTTATGAAGTGTAAGTAAATTTGTCACTCTCAAATGATGGCAGTGCTTGTGGTGGATGTCTGATCTCTTAGACCAAAAATTATTAGGGTTTTACCTTTTTATTTATTTATTTATTTATTTATTTATTTTTAATTCTGAGAGATGCCTCAGTATCACAATACTGTTAAAAGAAAATTTGGGTTTGGTTTAAGGTTTTTTTTTACCCTCTTTTCTGGCAAAATATTTTCCTTTGTTTCATTGAAGAAAATCTACAAATAGGTTGTGTCCATCTGTGCGTGAAGATTGAATAGATGCTCATCAATAATTAAATACTTGGATCTTAAATATGTTAGCAGGTTTTTAAAATTACTCTATTTACAAGAACATATTTGTGTGGCATCCAAATTAGAGCTAAGCCTCACAGGCAAGATGCTTGAGGAAACACAAGCAGTGCAGATGTCTTTTTCTTTTGTGAAGGTGAGATAATCAACTGTAGTGTTACAGAAAAACCTGAGGGATTATTTGCTTTGCTTTATTTGCAACATTTTGATTATATTAAACTGATTCAGATTGAGAGGAAGCAACTGCATCACAGAGAAATGTAAACAGGAATTAGAGAAATAAAAGATTAGACTAGATCTTTAAAGAAGAAGAAATCTTATTTAGGCATGGAGTACTGTGGAATTGTTTAAATAGAAATGGTAGGAACTGTAAGAATTTCTCTGTGGACATGAGATTCTGTTCCTCATAGTAGAAGATTTAAGCCAATGGAATATTCTGTGCTGTCCTTCAGTTCAAATGATTGCAGATGGAATGAAAAGTAGAATTGAAGAAGATAGAATATAATTTTTTGCCATTCTTAGGTGTGGAAGATCCCCCAGTGCCAGTACTTTGGCACCTTTAGAAATTAAATCAGAAATTTAATCTGTGCTGGGGTCTCAGCTCTTGCTTGGAAGAACAGGTCCTGTATTCCTGATTTCTGTACTGGAATTTGGTGAAAGTTTTAGCCTTGGTTCCTTCATTGCATGCTGGCTCCAGTTAAATACTGATTTAATCCCAATACTGCATACAACAAGCCAATAGGAAGTTACTTCAGTAGAATTTGGTGCCTAAGGAACATGCACCACATATGAGGAACAAGTTGTAATTTTCTATTAACCCCTTTTACTCTGATGAGCTCCTTGAACAGTTAGATTGAAGCAAGTCTAGTTTTGATTTAGGCTCCCAAAAGTTCTGTCAGTACCTGGCAAGCCCATCAGTGATGCCCTACAGGTACCTCTGGGTGTGTTGCATGTTTCATTTTAGCTCCATAGTGGCTGTCAACATTACTGATTCCACAAGAACTGTGCAATACAAGTCCTTGGTTGCGAATACGTTGCATTAAAAACTAACAATGAATCGAATATGGTTTTCTGAATCCACTGAAAAACAAACATGCTGAGAGCTGATCACTTAGAAATTCATCAATTTTTGTTTCTGGTTTAGATCATACCAATTAAACTAACTGCTAAGTGTGGTGTCTAATACATTTACAAGAAGTTACATTCTTGCACAGATAAAATAACCTACAGGGGTTTAAAATAATTTAATGCAAATAATGCATATTATGGCAATGTTCTGCTGCTTGGCTGGGATTTTTTTCTCTTAATAAACATCCTTCACTGTTACATGGGTATTTCATTGTTTTTGAAACATTTTTCCTTGCTTCAGTTCAGAAATAAGTCTGTCAAATTTCCAAACCCAGTGTTATTCTCTTAGTGTTTAAAGCAAAACTAATTATTGTCAAAGATCTTGATTAATGTAGAGAACATGGTAAAGAAATAAATTGTACAACCTGAGGGAAACAAAACTTGACTTTCCAGAAGCAGTTTTAGAAAACAAGATAAAGAAGCAGTATATGCCCTTGCAACTCAGAATGTCTTTTATCTGGAAATAAAGATTAAATATTTCTGAAAATAATGATGCAGATGGTCATATTTGGTGTTGATGAGGTGTTTAGAATCTTTGTTGAGACTGTGAAATGCAAGAAGCAGTAATTAGATTGGAGGATGTGAAAAACTAAAAACTCATCTAAGAAAATAAATTTCAAAGTTTGTATTACACTTTCAGTCATTTCAGATTTACACACAGACATTCTGGCCAGGGATGGAGAAGACAATGCTGGGAAATCTTAGACTGGACAGAAACTGGAATTTTAGGGTCACAGTCTAATAAAGTGGAAATGTAGAAAGAAAAACACAAGTGAAAGAAAGGAGAATACAGGAACCTGGGTTCCTGTGCCACAGGAAGATCAGTGAATTGGGAGAAAATATCAGTTCAGGGCAGAGGGGTTGATCTCACTGAGAGCTTAAAAAGCACAACATCCTTCTTTTATAGTGCTTGTTCCAAGAGAACCAAGAGGAGAATTCTGCCTGTAACCTCTCCAGTGCTCAGCAGGACAATTGTCCCCTCTCAGGTGCAAACTCCTTCCCTCTGGCCCTGGGACCCTGGGCTTGATCTCTGTGCTCATCTTCCACCTTAGGCTCTGCATTCCTCAGTCTGAGTCATCTCTGAGACCTTGGTCTGCTAAAGAAGTAAACCATCTTTCTTGTCTATAAAATAAAGGTTCAATTTTGCATGATGTGCCAGAAGAGTGATTATATTTGACAGTTTCAACATTTTGATTTCACACCGAGCCCCATTTTGAATTGCATCTGTCAAGGTAAAGGAAAGGTTTGCTCCTACAGGGAGCATTGTCTATAAGACTGGATAGTCTTTATTATGCTGCCCTGCAAATTCTTGTATTTCTTTCCAGCTTTGTCCTCAGCAGGCAAAGAATCAGTTTCGTTTTGGATATGATTAAAAAAAGAAAGAATCAATAAGGAATTAAACAGTCAGGAGTCAGAAAAGGCCTGAAAATGATGGAGAGTTGTATTACAATTCTCTTTTTTTTTTTTTTTTCTTACTAGCTAGTGGAATGAAAATGCAAGTATAGGAAGTAAAAGTTACAGAAAGTTAATTTTAAAATTACCCAAATAAGCTGATTTGGTGGGATTTAATGATGGAGTATTAGTTCTCTTTTCTGCTTGTACTCACCAGTAATAATTAATTTAAAATAACTTGTTTTGAATATACTGGCATAAAGTTGGAACAGTGCTTTATTTGTTTTGGTAATTTTCTCATTATTGCCATTTCTGTGTTACTGAACTGGCTGTCAGTATTTTTGTGATCCTTGAGCCAGGTATTTGTTAGAGAGAGAACATATGAATAAGGAGGTTTATAGTTCTGGTGAAGGAGAGTGTCTGTTCATGAAGAGTGAATAGATGTCACATAATGAACATACTATTTTGAGTTCCTGGAACTGTTTTATAAAGTCATAGAATAACAGAATACTTTGACTTGGAAGGGACCTCAAAGATCATCTATTGCAACTCCCTGCCATGGGCAGGGATCCGTGTAAGCACTGCATATTAATCTGTTGCAAGATAACCAGAAATCTGAGAAAGTAACCAAGGAGGATTTCCCCCCCCTGAATCCAGCAGAAAATCATCCCTGATATGCAATTTAGGAAGGAGTATGTTGCATCCCAATTCTTAGCGATTTAGGATGCTGCCAGAAGATAAATGATACTGAGCTTATCTGCACTAACTTTGACCTTCTCAGATGGAAGGAGAATAAAACTTCTACTGTTGCAACAAATTCTTCATCTATCTGAAGTTTAATGATGTTTTATCTGAGCTATCCTGGTGTATTATGTTTGATATTCCTTAAAGGTCTCTGCCCCAGCAGCCTCCTCCTTCTGTGATAGAACTTAGCACTTGAGATTCCCATTAGGACCCATTCATTAAGAACTCCTTCAAAAAAGTGATTTCTTGATACAGAATGTTGTTATGTTGTTGTTGAGTGAACTGGCAGCCATAAACACTGGAGTAAATAAAAGTCTTAGTAAAATGCAGCTCTGCAGTTGTTGTGATGATTGGGCTTTACGGTAAAAACTCTCTTTTATGAAGTTCAGAGCTCACTTTGAAAGCTGTTTGCTAGTTCAGGGGATACCTGGATGAGTTCACTTGGGTCTGTGCTCTCTGTATTTTTCCCTGGGTGCTGAGGTTCCAAGTTCTGCAGGCTGTGTCCATCAGGTGTTGAGCTGGAATGTGTATTTTGTCTGCTTTGTATCAATTCTGGGTGCATTAAGTAGCCATGTATAAACCCCAGAATTACAAAATTCCTCAGGGCTTCTTTTGCAGCTCATTCCCCTTCTCTCTGTCACTCATTTCCTGGTTCAGCCTCTGTTTTTCTCTCACTCCTTCACTTTGAGTTGCTTCCCATCTCAACTAAATATATTTTGGAAGCAAAAGAGAATTTTCCTTTTTTCCCTCTCCTATCCCTTTTGGCAATATTTTGTTTAGACAATTTAGATTAGCTGAAGGTTGGAGATTTCCTTGCAGAGAATTCATTTTGGTGAAATTAATTGAAACAGCAGTAGAAAATGAATGTACCAGAAAACTTCCAATTTTTGTGAGGGCAGAGATAATGAGCAGGAGATGATCCCAGAAGTTCTTGTGTACATTTCTCTTCCACTATGTTAAACATGTTTTCTGAGCTAACTATGCCTTATGCAAGCAGTCCTTGAATACTGAGTGTAAAAAAACCCAACTCAACTCTGCATAACTTCACCTGATAAATAGAATGCTGTCCTTGTGCAGATAACATATTTATTCATCTGGAGTTTATTCATCTAGAGCAATCCCCTAAATGTTTTGTGCTGTGTTTTTCAGCCTCTTTAATAATTGGGAATATTTTATTTATTTTTCCATTGAAGATTTTCCCCCATTACTTTCTAATTATTTCTTAGTAAGCAAAATCTAGACTTGGGACATATTAGAGGATGGACATTCTGGAATAACCTTCAGACTGTTTTTCCCCTTCCAGTCTTCCTAAGTAGTTTGAAGACAGAACTGATAATTTTGTGAGCGAGGTCACAGAATCACAGCCACAGTCACGGGCTGCAAAGCCTGTCTGAGCAGCCTGTTCCACCCTCACAAGAATAAAGGTTTATAGTTTGTCCAGATGAAATGTCCCATATTTTGATTTGTGTCTGTTGCCTCTTGTTCTGGCACTGGGCACCACTGAGAAGAGCCTGGATCTGGCTCTTCACTCCTTGCCCCCATCTAGAATTTATGGATAAGATCCTCCTGAGCCTTCTTTTCTCTGGGTTCTCTCCCAGCACTCTCAACTTCTGCTTGTATGAATATTTGTATCCATTAATCATCTTCATGACCCTGGGCTGGACTTGTCTTTATTTCAAAACACTGCTGTGTTTACTTTAAAGAAAGAATACAAAACTCTGAATATTTTTGCCACATAGTTTCCTTTTACTTGTGGCCTTAGCTTTATTTTCAGTCAGTTGTTGATTTGGGACACCAGATCAAACCTCATTCCTTTCTTTTCACATCTTCATCTTTTTCATTGATTGTGCTTAGTCTTCAGAGGTTCACAGAATCCTGGAACGGTTTGGGTGGGAAGGGACCTTAAAGGTCATCCAGTCCCACCCCCTGCCATGGGCAGGGACACCTCCCACTATCCCAGGTTTCTCCAAGCCCCATCCAACCTGGCCTTGGACTTTTTCAGGGATGGAGCATCCACAGCTTCTCTGGGCAGCCTGTGCCAGGGCCTCACCACCCAATTAGGAATTTCTTCCTAATACGTAATCTAAATCTCTCCTCTTTCAGTTTAAAACCATTTCAAAACTAATAAAAAGTTACCAATATTTGAATTAGGTTTTTCATTTAGAAGAACATCTTGACTTTTGGAAGCATGAGATAATTCTGTGTTTTTCCTAGAAGCAATTATTCAGTAGTTGTGTCACACTTTAAAGCTCATCTATGGAATTTCATAACTTTTCTCCTTAGATACAGTATTTGTTTCAATTTTTTTCTGTTCTGACTGATGTTTGATGAATCTTCTGCCAATGAAGAATGGAAATGGATAATTGACATTTTGTAAAAAATGTTTTCTGAGTTTCAGTTAACAGTTAAATCAATTCAGCTTTCCTGTTGTTATCCCCAGTTAAAAAACTGTTTCATGGAGCAGAATTATTTATGCCCATGGCAACAAGAAAAATCTTTATTTGAAAATAAATTTGCTCTTTTCAATGTTTCCTTAAGATTTCCACCTACATAAATATATGGTATTTTTACTACAAAGTCAGCTATTTTACTTACTAGCACATTCAGCTAAAAAAAAGAAAAACAAACAAAACCCCACAGCTTTTCATCAGGCATTATTAAAAAGGTGCTGCAAACACTTTCTATCATGATATCTGCTATTGAAGAATTTTGTTAACACATGGTGAAAAAACTTCATTCATTCATAGAATTACAGAACCATTAAGGTTGGAAAAGACCTCTAAGATCAGTGAGTCCAAATGTTAATCCAGCACTGCCAGATTCACCACTGAACCTTGTCCTTAAGCACCACATTTGCCTTCTTTTAAACACCTCAGGGATGGGGATTCCACTTCCCTGGCCTTGCCTGTTCCAGTGCCTCACCACCCTTTCTACTTTGTTTCTTCACCTTTCAAATAATTTATTTTGGCATAGATCCATAGTTGACTGTATTGCTCTTCTTCAAGGATCTAACAGCCAAATTCACCCTATTTAACTTAATACCTAATTTTTAGAGCATTTTTTAGTTTCTCCAAGGAAGTTATTAATTCATCCAGTTGAAGGGAGATTCGTGAAAATGAGTTAAAAAACTGCTTTAGTGTTAATGACTTGTTTCAGGTCACATTACCCAAACTTAACAAATCTTACCAGTAACACTGAAACTGAAAATCAAATACAATTAGTGAGGAAAGTGGTATTTTTGTGCATAGCTTTAGCTAAAAATAGGAAAGACCCTCAGGATATGGTGGTAAATCTATTTTTAAAAGAGAGCATTGCTATTTAATGAAATGCTGAGCCCAGGGAATGCAGTCAAGGCTAATCAGAGGCACTTATCACCTTTGACAGGCTGCAGTATTTCTTACAACTTTGTTTCAACCTGTGACTTCTTACTTCAGTAATTGAATACTTTCTGTGTCCATCCTTAAGGAAAACATTAAAGCTTTAAAAAAGCATTATAATAATTAAAACAAAACAAAAAGAAAAGGTGTAGCTGCAGGGGATGGGAGCATGCTTGAAACATCAGATTTGAAATATTTAAATTCTTTAAATAAGACATTCATATCACAGGAGAGTACATCAGTCCTTCATCTTCTATAAGCCACGTAAACTCAGCTCAATGCAGAATTATTGAAATCTCTAAATTGTTGTGTCAGGGAATCACTGTACTGGTGTTCAGAGCACACAGATTGATGGTCTTTTTAGATTGTTTTTCAAGGTCCACAAAGAGCAGCTCTCTCCCTTGTGAAAGGACATTCTGCCAGGTGTGGACCTGCTACAGCCAAAAAAAAGGAAATTCTCAAGGCAGTCTGAGCTCCCATCACTGCCACTATTTCCAGTCTGTTTTTCTACTCTAAGAAGTGTGAAGTGTGCGAAAGGAATGGCTGGGCTGTGATGGGGCTGATCCAGTTTCCATCGGGAGCTGGAGAGGATCCATTAGCAGATCCACACGGAGAATTTTCCTGATGATGCAGGATCAGCTTTGTTTGTGACCTCTGCATTCATGGTAATGAGCCATTCTGTACCACACAATTGCTGAAAATTACTGGTTTCTGCCTTAATGCACCTCAAATATATCCATCTTTATTTTCCTTCAGTACATCATTTCTAAAGAGTGGAAAGGACATACACCAAAGTTTGTTTTCAGTTAATAAATTTGAATAACATCAGCAAAGTGGTTCACTGATGAGAACGGCATGGGTAGAACTCTGCAGAAGTTGACGCAGAAGAACTGTAAAGAAATAGCTGTGGACCACTGGCAACACCTTCACTTTTGTCAGTAGTGTTTTCCCATTGGAAGCTCTTTATAGAGCCTTATTTCTTTGCATCTGCTCCTTCTGACCTTGAGGGTGGGCAGCTTAAAGTTATTTTTAGATCTTTTGTGAGTGTATTTATGTGACACTGACTTTTTTAAATTTGAAAAGCCAGCAACTTTTTATAGCATTGTTAAAGAGGCAGTGGTCATGGCTCACTGGTTAAAACTGAATTCTATTTTGCACTTAAATCTGAGATTTATCCCTTTAAGCCTTGTGCCTGGTTTAATGACTCAGTGCAACTGTATGTTTGCTGGGAAGCAGCTTCTGGCTGCTTTGGTCTGGTTGTGTGGTTTTCTGCCTTAAAAAAAAACCTAAACAGGTAAAGTTTGTACTGTGTATCATCTTTATGCTGTATTTATAGACATTTTTGAAAACCACTGCATTTTCAGGATAAAACCCAAGCCCCAGCTTTACTTAAAATAGCCTAGGGTTTGAATCAGTAATTTAAACCAGAAGAAAAAAATAGATGCCCTAACTACCTGCACATTAATCATTAAATTTTCAATAAATTTACCATTGAAACTGCCCAGAGAAATGCCACTGATTTGTAAGGTACTGGTAGAGTGGCAGTTTCACCAGCAATGACTTGTGTTTTGTCTTTCTGGTTTTTTTTTTTTTCCTGATGGGATTGAGAGAAGCTTGTCTTGGAATCTCATAAAATACCTTGCTTCTTCTGCACATGTTATTTGATCAAAGTCTAAGATCTGCAGGTATTTCTCTCTTAATGAAAACTGGCTGTGGAAACAATGCTTTACAGCAACTACGTCAGTTCTCTTTGTGTAGTTGGCTTTTGACGCATTTCTGTGTTGTTAAAATAAATATGGATGGACTTTTTTTTTTCTCTTTCAGTGATTGCCCTGTGTATGCTTTCTAACAGGGACATGTTTCCTTCTGCTTGTCACCAGATATTTCAGTTTTTCCTTCTCAATTAATTAATGCCCTTAAAATATGTGAGGAGATTAATCTACCTGTGTCACTCTTAGCATGACATTGCAGCTGCATTTATTTTCCTTGCTGTCCTTTATAGAATATTGCTTTGTTTGTGTTGTGAGAGCTTTGACAAAAATATATAGAGGGAGTTTGAATTTGTGGGTGTCTACTTTGAAGCTGTTGGGCTTTGATGGTCTCAATTTTTGATGTTTGATCTTTCCTTGGTTTCCTCTATTCAAATGAAAACAGCAGAAGTCTTGGAACACCCAGTCTTGAGGAAGGTCTCAGTGTTCACTGAGGTGAGAGGTGGAGCAGACCTCAGTCAAGCTGCATTTAGCAGCCCAGCCAAGGAGGGAAATTGTTCTCCTCAGCTTTGGTTGTGCCTATGAGCATTTCTGGATGCCCTCCTGCAGCCTCTACAGTTCTTCAGTAACTCCGGGGAAATCTGTCTCAGTCTTTCCATGAAGCTTCCACAGAACTTCCCAAGAACACCTTGCAAGCCTTTTCTTGGTAACAATTATGTTAATAGAAGTGTATGGTCTCTTTGCATCCTTTGAGATACTTGGAATTCTTCTCATTCATAGAGTTATTCCCAACACACCTGTTAAAGCTGATGTGCTGAATTAAGGCAGATCTGTGTCACAGGTGGGTGCAGTGGGCACATCCTGCAGCTTAAATCTTGTTTTCCCAGAAATGAGAAAGAGACAAAGCACTCTGCCATAGGAAATCCCATTGTTTAAAGAGCTGGAGCACAGGAAGATGCAGTTCCTTGTGCCTAATGAGGGCCTCTGAGGCTTGACCTGGCTTTGCAAAAGCTGCCATCAGTTTTCTGACCCTGTGATGGAGCTCCTGCAAGGATCTTCAGCTTCACAAGGAGATTGTCTCTCTGCCATATCTGCCCTGGGGGCAGCTGTTGACACACAGCAGGAATGGTGGCATCCCAGATCTTCCAGGAACCATCCCCTTTGTCACCTTCCCTCAGGCTAATGGGTATTTCAACACCAGTGCAGACAGCACTAGTGGACTTTGCTGGTCAGAACAACTGCTTTGCCCACCAGTTTTTCCTCCATCCTTCTCAGGAAAAGGCTTATGAAAGCTGCCTGGAAACACTAATTACTGTCTTCCTCACAAGGCTTCCTCTCACTTGAGAACAGAGTTTTACAGCAGCTGTTTTGTGGCAGCAAAGAGAAAAAAAAAGTACAGAGACTTAATCTGAATTTCAGAAAATTGTGGTTCAGGTTAAGTATTGTGATTGAGGTTGAAATAAAATTATATCTCTTCGTGGGAAAAACTGATTTGTATCTATACATCTTCTTGGAGGGGCTGGTGTGCTTTTCATATTTTGCATGTTCTTGTGTAAATAGAATCAGTTTTTCATAGGTGAGAAACTCTATCTGTACCAGGATCTGTAGTTGGATTCTCTGTAACTCTGGAGCTGCAGATGGAGGACTCTGCACCAGTGGATATGGGCACTTCAGGTTAAGTGAAGGGTTTTTTTGTCATTGCTTCCAACAGGTACAAAGACTTCTAGACATGATTGTGCAGCTGTTTCACTTACTGGAGGTAATTTGAGCCATGCTTTTTGTTTGATGATGAGTCATGGGCAGCATCTGCAAAAAGGAGCCTTTCATCTTCAGCCCTTACCCTGTTAAGGTTTTTCTCTGGTTAGGAGACAGGATCTGTGTTCCATGAAAGTGCTTTGGAGCTCTGGGCTCCATCATGTTCCAGGTCCTGGTGGGTGCTCACAGTGTAAAGTGAAGCCCAAAGCATCTTGATGTACTTGAGCCATTTCTGGATTCCAAACAAAAGTGGTAACATCAAAAATAATGTCCTTTACTTAATTTTCAGTGCTGAACACACCTGTAATTTCATATGTGTGGGGTGGCAACCAAAGCTTGGATTCTGCTGTGGGTGCTGTACTGGCCCAGCCCCGCTGTGTGTCTGATTCACTGGTTGTGATTAATGATGGATGCTTTACCTCAGTTCCAGCTCTTATTGAAAATACCTTAGGAAGAACTCAGTGAAGCTGCAGTAATTATATTTGTATTATCATAAGTGAGTTTCCAGCATCTGCTTGATCTTTTAATTTATAAAAATGCCCTGAAGTTCAGGATGGAAGTGCATAGTCTGGGAGCCTCTACACTTAACTGAGTGGTGAATTTACCCCAAATCAGCCAGACAGGAACTGACAACAGGAAAAGATGCAACTCCTCTCTTAATGGTGGTGGAGAGGCCAGAGAATAATTTAACACCCAGCTGGATGGAGTTGATGACAAACTCTGTAAGACCTGCAATACTCAGAATTTTTTCCTTTATATAGCTCATTTTTAAATACTGAATTCAGTTTGAACATTGAGATAAGCTGGAGGTGCCCTGGGAATTAGGGAATTAGAATGTCCTTTTTTGGGTCATTTTCCAGAAACATGTGTATGGGTTAGAGCTTGAGTGAGGTGTTGAGTGAGGTTATAGAGCTGAGGCTAAAAAGGTGACTTAAATCAGAGGTGAATGTAAGCAGAACATAAGCACTGAAGTGGACATGGGCATATTAAAAGAACTTCCAATTTTTGGTAAATAAATTCCCATATTTATAAATGCTATAAACTGATTACCTACTGGGATGCAGGAGTGTGATATGGAGAGTCATTATAGCTTGGACCATGTATTATCTACAAAACTTTGAATTCTAGTTCTTTGGCCAAATTTTGTCCTTTCTTTGCATTTCCTCCTCTTCTGGGAATGACAGTGACTTTGGAAAAGTTTGTTATTGATAGTGATGAATAGAAAAAAAAACCATTAATTATGTGAGTGGGGGGATTAGAAGACTGGAAGGAAGGAAGGAATTAAATGATAAACAAAAGAAATTTGATTTGGAATCAGTGACCCAATAAACTGTAGGATAGTTTTTTAGAATATAAGTGCATATTAAACAAAGTGTTATTATGCCTCAAGTTAACTCAGTTTAAGTAATGAGCATTTTTGGGCAAGGCAAAAGTGTTGTCTAAAGATATATCAATATTTTGAAAAAGCTTTTGTGCTGCAAAAAAACCTTTTTAATTATTAATAGAACAGAAATTGAGAATAGATGGTTTCTTCACTGTAATGGAAAGGGTACATCAAAACACAAAATGTTTTTGTACCTTCACATCATGAAACTACGTCTCTCCTAAAGCTGTCCCAAGAAAGGGTAATTTATTGTTGTAGAAAGGCTTATGACAATAAAAATTGTGAAATAATCAAAGTATTCACTCTTAGAGAAGAAACTGCTTTATGAAGTCTACTGACCTTTGGAGGAAATGTGAGTAAAAGAATGCAGTGACATTGGTAGGCTGAGGAAATATTTCACCATTTTTGAGTCCATGCACTTGGAAATCTTTAGGGTTTGGTGCTTTTTTCTCTTCTTACATATTTGATACCCATTATTGTTACAAGCTTTGTCTTTTTAGCTGCTTGATCAAACCTTACTGTTTTGGATCCTGACATGAATGTAACAACTCTGTTTCATTTCCCCCCTGAATTCAGTTTAGGTTTATTCTTAGGCATTACACTCTATATTGTATATTATTTATTATCCACTGGAGGGAAAAGCCCAGTATGTATGTAAAATGAAATGAAAAGTGAATGTTAAGAAATTCAAAATCCATTAATTTTAAGGTAGAAGAGCATAGGCATCATGATGGGAAGTTGTGAGTGAAGTCCTATTTGTCATTTGAGTCTAGACTCATTAAGTAGTAAACTTGGAAAGGGAAATTTGTGGTAAGTCACTGAGATGTTTTTTAAAATATCAATAATAATAATACATAAAATACTGAGCTGTATTGTGTTCTTTAATGATGCTCTAACCTGCTTCTCATTTTTGTGTTTTGTGTTACTCAGGAACAGCCTTTAACTCATCTCTTCAGCAGCTCTGCCAAGCACACAACAATGTCAGGCACAATAAATCTACATCACACTTTCCCAGTATTTCCTTTTTCTCTCCTGATATTTTGATGGAAAGCATCTCTTAAGATGGGCATCACTAGCAGCTTATTTCAGGCTGTCACTTATTTTCTTTCTGAATCACAAGGACTTAAATAGGATGGGACTTGAGAATACTCAGTCATGATCTCCAATATGAAATAGAGAATTTTATGAGAGTAAGCTATGGGGTGATTAGTGACTGCTGATTACATGGTGACAGCAGGCAATAAATACATGTATGCAGGCTCTAATGATGGAATTTGAATTTACATGAGGAATATTTTTGTGTCAGTGCTCATTGTTTCTGAGGCCATTCCATGTGGGTTCAGAGCAGCTTCTTTGTTGTGTTCTCTCTTGTATTTTGACATTATGTCTCCCTTTCTGGGAAGAGCCACCCATCTGTAATTTGAAGGAGAGCTCCTTGCCATTTATCTGGCATTATCTGAGAGGCTGTGCAGGCTGGACTGCTGTACAGTGATATTTGCAAGCACATGGTGACATTAGACAGTGGGTTATGTCTGTACTACTTGTCCTCAGAACAGGCTCACCAAAACAAGCCCTGGTTTTTGTCTTTCTCATGGCCTCTTGCTTTTCTCACTGCTGCTGTCAGCTACACTAACTCACTTATATTTGATCCCTTGTGCACAGGAACTGGTTTATACAAATAATTAGCATTTAAAAATATCTATAATTTTTAAAAGCTGTTTGTTCTTTTCATACAAATGGGTTAATTTTTTCCTAAGGCAATTTAAGCCATGTGTTTTTTTCATTTTCTGCATTTCCATGCTATTCAATCAAGAAAGCAAATCACTTTGTTTCCTTTCCAAGTCTCCATTTTAATTTGTGTATATGTATGAGATAAACAATAAGCTGGTTTTTCCAATATTGAAGTAATGATAGTGCTTCAACCAGGGTTTCTCAGCCTGCCTTGCAAATGTGATCCTGTAGGATAGGAACTTTCTTTAGACAGAAAGTCATAGATTTGCCATTGAAATGGCATTATCTAAGAAACATAACAAATAAAAAGATAGATAAAAAGTAAGTTATTGGGAATTACTGGGACCAATTTGGCTTTCACAGAGATTGTGAAAATGTTTGCCCTCTTTGGTTGCTGGACAATCACAGAAATTATTTAATTCCAAAAGGCAGCTTGTGCTCAGAGCTGTCAATCCATTTATGATATTCTGATTATCATCTAGATGAATGATTTAACTGAGTAGTGGTGTTCTTGAAACGGGGTGCTGCTGGCTTTTTGCCTGGTTTAGCCAATTTCCAGAAAGGAAAAACATGGAAAAGCACAATGGGCAGAGGTAAATGTTGCTTCTCCTCCTCCTGCTCTGCCTCCTGTAGTCCAGGACAGTCACCTTGTATCTGCATTTTGGAATTTATTTCCATCCACCAGCTGAGCTGGTGCCTACAAGGAGCAGGTCTTGGCCTCAGTGCTGAGAATGGCAAGAGATGAAGAACTCAAACATCATAGGTCAGAATGTTTTGCACTGCGCTTTTTTTCTTCCCTACTGCATTGTTCCTTTTGATGATGTTTGTGATTACAAGCCCAATTATCCTCAGTTACTGTCACGCACATTTGGCAGCTAAGATTTGATCTGGTGGTTTCCTGGGTTCTGGGGATCTCTGTAAGAGAACAATTCCACTGAAAAAGTTTGTGTAGGTACCCAGCTGAAGGATATTACAGCTAACAAAAGAGAAGAAAACTACTTTTTATGACTTTGTACTCAATTATGCATCATTAAAGTCTTGTATATTTAGGAGGGGATGCTGCTGTTTCATCAGTTTCCTGCCACCTGGAAGTAACTTGATTTACAATTAAGAAAAATGCTCTTTTTAGTAATATCCAAACTCTTAAGGTACTATTTTAATGATGTGTCCTACAATGTGTCATGTGCTGATTAAAGTCGAGTTTTGTCCTTTTTGGGAATGATTCTAAAGTAGTCTAGTCAAAGAATTTAATTTAATTACATGTGTAATACAACTTTCTGCTTTTACTTAATTGGTCTCGCCTACGTTGTTTCTGCCTATTAGATGACAATTTAGCATTTTCCAATTTGTATATCCCTGAGGGAGGCTCAATGGGAATAAATGGGAGTAAAAAATCTCTGCAGCTTTATTTCTCGATTTACTTGCTTGATGGCATCTCTTTTGTAGTTGTATGGAAGAAGAGAGATGGAGAAGAGTAAGTAATAAAAGGAAATCTTTTGTGTGAAAGGCTTATATTGAGAACAAAGCAGATTGTGTAATCTTTGTGCTTTTGCAGCATTATTTTCTTAACGTAAGATATATATACCCAATTTTAATAATAATATACTTTTAGTTTTAGTTTTAACCCTCTAATCCATTTATAACTGTTTAATTAAGTAACTCAGGACAAATTAGTGTGTCAGAACCACGATGACTTCTCAGCTGTGGATGAGGAGGTTTATAAAACTGCTACACAATTTTGGGGTACAATTTTTCTGGTGGTAGTTGTCTGTCCTTTTGGGATAATCTGGGAAAATCATAGAATTGATTTTCTATGTTAAATTGCTCTTTGTAGATGGAAAAGAACAATTTTTTTTTCAATGAACTGTGAAATTGGCCCAAAGCTCTGTGTATGTTGGTGTCTGTGCCCTCTGTGTTTTTTGCGGGGGTTCTGTCTTTCTTCCAGGAACTGGGAGCCTGATGGCACAGCATGATTTTAAGAAAAATCATGTTGGTGATCTATATAAAAATGAATTTCAACTCTTTCATAAGCTGGAAGTGAAACTATGATAATTTTGCCATTCTTTAAAGGCAGAGAATAAATCTGATTCCTAAACAGGAATTCAGTTTAAAATAGATGCCTAAATCTAGATATGCCTGTGTTTTTAATAGTCAGAAAAATCTAGTAAATGAGTGAAAAGTAGATGTAATTTTCATAAAAGAGATGGCCAAAACACTGTTTTTTGTTTCAATATCTTTGAATTTTACCTCGCTGTTTCCCTTTTTTTTTTCTAAAGGAAAATTTGTCTGGCAGATGTTTAGATACCTGGACTTTACTTATATGTAAAGGAATATTACAAATAAACAGAGAATAAAAGACTCTTGATTAAAATTGTTTCTTAGTTCATAAAATCTAGATTTAGGTGAATGAAAAGACATTTAAATTTTCTATGCTAAACATAAATACTAAAAAAACCTATCTTCAATATTTAAATATTTTTAAACATTGCCAAAGTTTTTAAATAACACCATGTTAATGTTTTAATTGAAATAATCCCTTCTCAGTTTATGAAGCATTTTAAAGGTTAGTCTAACATCTCTGTATTTTTAAAGCTAGACATTTCCTAAGCATTATTTCAAGTAGATATGAATGAAATACTTAAATGAAAAGAAGTTATATCACTCCTTAATCATTTTACAGTATTCCTCATTTTAAGAAGAATACTTTCTCTCAAAAATCATGAAAATTCTGAAGCAGTTTAATAGCAGACTTCAAACCATACCTTCAGTGTAAACTTGTAATGGAAAGGTCTTATTTTGGGGGTTTCATTTTAAATTGTTCCACAGCTGGAGGCTTTGTGCTTGATAAGAAAGGGTGCTCAGACAAGAAAATTTTTAAAACCAAGGTTTCTGTCTCAGACACCAGTAGCTGACTGCTCATAACTTGTAGTATTTATAGTTCCTTTTCCCTCACTTCCTCCAAATGTAGTGAAGAAATCCATTCTCATGTAAGAGATTTGGGTATATGAAGTTGAGAAGAAAATTTACTTTTTAAGTGGCACCAAAAATCCTGGGTTTACCTCTGAGATCCTTTACACAGCTGCATTTTCTGTGAAAGCTTCCCAAGCATGACTTTGCTAACAGGTGGAATTTCCCTATCTAAAATTTAGACTACTATGGTCAGACTATTTCCGAATCACAGGAAGCAGGAGTAAAAATCCCCTTGATCTCATTTGACTTTAGTGGGTTTGTTTAATTTGCTTTAGTTCTTTGAAGATGGGTTGGTCACTGCCTGGACATCAGGCCATGGGGGAGCAGGATCCATTGTCCATATATAATATGTGCTCTATACCACACTAATTGACCAAGGGAGGCTAATGTGGCAGGAAACTGCTCCTAAATGACTATCATTCCATCACAATAATTAAATAAATACTGAATTTCTAGTTCAGATCTGAGTCTGGTGGACATTTGGCTTCACTGCCCTTTCCCAGGGGAGCTGAAGCTCAAGGCTCACTGAATAGGAGGGCACCAGGCAGGGCACTTAATTTGGGAAGGTGATTTCCACATGGGGAGTTTTGGCTAAAATAACAAGGTATTTTAGAGCTGTGCTCATTTTCTGATAAACTGGTAAAGCACATCAGACAACTAACACAGCTCAGCAATATGTGGGGCAAAGTGTGTGAAGGTAAATCAATATAAAAGTGATGAGATGAAAGTGAAGGCAATCCCAGCTCTGCATTTGGCTGAAGCTGGACCCAGGGCTGCCAAAAGCTGGGTATAATGAGCAACAGAAGCAGTAGAAGCAGCACCTTGGTTTATTACCCATTATTATCTTCAGTTTAAAACCATTACCCCTTATTCTATCACTACAAGTCTTGAAAAATCTGTCTCCATCTTTCTTATAACCCTCTTTTAAGTACTGAAAGGTTGCTTTGAGGTCTCCTGAGTGCATTTTCCTCTCCAGGGTGAACAGTCTCTGCTGGTTTGTTTTCTGAAAATAGCTTGTTTCTGAGCATGCTTCTAAACACACATAGAGGTGTCATTGCTGGTGAAAGCATTAAATAAAATTCTAATATGAACGGTGATTTTTGAAAAAAAAATTGTTGAAATTGTGTGTGAGTCAGTGAGATAATTTCTGTTATTAGTGCTGAGCAGTTGACTGCTATGGAACCTGTGACACACACTCACTGTGAGCTAGGATTTCTGGAGCATGATTAAAGCTTTTGTGCTCCCAGTCATGTCTGTGAACATTATTCCTGTACTAGTTAAAGAATAAGTTCTGTAGGTTGAACCTCATTGACCACATTGTTGGGACATGTTCACTGCTGTTTGGGTGCTTTGGTTTCTTAAACTGAGGATGTCCTGACTGTTCCCCCAGCTTTGCTCTTTGGCAGAGATTCTAGATTTCCTATTTTATGTATGGCATCACTCACAAAACTTGCATCTGGGACTTGAGAATATGTAATAAAATCTGTGCAACTCTAGAGGTGAAAAGAATCAATGTCTGTGGCAAAATAAACATTTCAAAGTCAATGGACTAGGTTAGCTTGAAATGAGACACTTCAAGGGACTCACCAAGGAGTGATTGCTCTGAACAGAAAATGTGAAAGTTGCAGGTCTGATAAAATTATACAGGCTGTACTGGGAAAACAGTGACTTGGAAAAGAACTTGTTTATTACACTAAATCATCTTGAGGTGAACTTTTGCTGCAGAGCTCTGGGAAAAGGGAAGATGTTACCTTTGTGTATAAAAAGAGAAGACAAGCAAGTAGATGGTAAATTAATAATTCATTATGAATGCAAAGTCTAATTTTATCTTGAAGTGACAGTCCATGGTGAAATGTGTATTGTTGCACACTGAGCATTCATGCATCCTATGATCCTACCCAAAAGATGTTTGACTCACTTCCTTTGTGAAAAACTTACATTTTTCTTTATGTTGTAGTAAAGCTCTGTATCTCTGCATTTTCATACGAGATGGACTCTTCTCATGTGAATAATTACCCAGATGTACAGGCTGTCCTGGGAGGTTTTGCCCCCTAGTTTGGTTTTTGAGTAGGATCTCAGCATCTTCTCTGAAGTACCCTTCCAGTTGTGTGCCACATGTAACAGTCATATCCTTTAAAAGAGGAGCACTGGGAATTTAAATCTTTTCTCATAGGCAAAAGTGAATGGATGCTCCAGGTTTATTATGTGCAGGAGGCTGTCAGATCCCTCTGAATGTTTTGGGGTGCTACACACACCCAACTCCACTCCTTGGGATCATCCTGCAGAGCTCTTGGACCAGCAAAAACCATCAGTGCTGGGTCAGGACAGAACCCAAACTGGGAAATGATCCTGGAGTGATTTCTGACCAGCATTTCTGGATGTTCCAGGAGCAGAGACATTTGGTGGTGTGAGCAGATTCAAAATGAAGATCAGATTTGCACCAGGTGAGCTCCTGGTTCCTTCTCTCCAGGCTCCCTGGTGAAGATGCTTTGAACAGAAGGACCTCATTCCACTCTTACTGCTTGTATTTTGGGGTGGGAAGTCTTCTCATCTTTTCCCAAGGAGATTCAGACAGCTGAAATGATAACTAGGCATGACTGTAGAATTGAGGTTTTTGGTCTTGTTTGTTATATCTGGCACAAAATTCTGTGTTTTTAATTTTGCATATGTTTTCTTTTGAACTTCCTGCCATATGAAGGCAATAATGAATTACATAAATGAGCAGCTTAATATAAACATATATATTTTGAAATTTATTTCTCTGATTATTATATCCCACTGAGGGAGAGGTAGGAGGTACAGTATGGCATTATTTTGGATAAAGGGAATTTTTAAATCTTTTTGTAGTTCAGCTGTGATAAAGGGTGGATGTTTAACTCAATCTTTAAGTATTACTGTACTTAAGCTTTTCCAAATTTCCTAATGAAAAGCTATTGATTAATGGTCTTTTATGACCCCTATGGAAATTGGCGTATTCATAAAGAAGGCTATAACCATAATTATTATTATTTTAAATTTCCTATTTCTTTAGGTAGCCAACAGCTTTGCTGCATGGTGATTGCCATGGGAGTCCAAATTATTTAAATGAGAAAGTGAAAAAAGAGGCAAGTTGAAGTTAATTGTTCAGCTTCTTCATTTGCAGTTTATGGTTTTCAGATCTGGAGTTAGGAATTAAGAAGCTATATGCCCAGCACGCATAGTATAATCACATTTAAGCAGAAGATTTATGTAGCCAACTATCTCTTAGCACTGCTCCATTTTCAGATATTACATTATATCCAGTGGAACAATTCTTTCCTGGTTTAACTTTTTATTGTCTGAAATGTTGTCGTTCAGATAAGTCTAAGCTGTTCAATATTGCAGACTTCAGAAATATAGTTTGACTTTTCTCTAAAATTATTTTAAATAAATAATTAAGTTCTAAATGCAAATTTTTAAATTTAATTGACCTTTCTCAAGATTAATGGAAAAATTTATCTTCTACTCTGCACGGTTCAGTTACTAAAGCCATCGTTTTTCTTTCTGCAGTCAGTTTTAGGCCAGGAGGAGAGATCATTACTTGTGGCTCACTTGAGCTACTGAATTTTACAGTTTTTTATAGTAGTGAATGAAATACAGATTGCACTTCTAAATGTATGAAGTAATTACAAGTAAACATAAGGTGTACTTTACATTATTATTTCCATCCAATGATACATATGTATTCACCTCACAAGAGATTTGATTCTTGAGGTCCCTCTTTGCCCTTAAGTTATATACTGGGGCATCACTTCCAGTTTGATATCAGGTGTAGGACTTGTATTTAGGGTGGAATTATGTGCACCTGAAACATGATATTATATATTACAAGTGAGATTGCACAATGAAAGTATCAGGCAAAGTTTTAAAAGGATACTTGCCTTATGCACTTTTTTTTCCCTCTCGAATGTAGAGAATGAGAGTATCATCCTCACTTCAAGTTTTCCTGAAATTTAAAATCATTGAGTATACAGGGACTCTTCATGCACATAAGCATTCAGCATAAGTGGCAGTAACATAGTCTGGCACAGGGTCCCTACTGTCTACTTTATATAAGTAAGGAGGGTGAACAGGAAGCATAGTATTGAATATAGTCTCTAACTGCCTCCTGTCAGCTTCATTTTGGAAGCAGCTTGCAAACTCATCTGTGGATGATAGTATTTAAATAGGTAGTTAGCCATGAGGAAGAGTTTTTGGGTTCCTGTTATATTGTTTCTTCCTAGGGATAATTAAATAAGGACTATCTCTATATTTTATTCTTCCAAGCTAAGCAGCAATGTTTTATTTACTTAATGAAAGATGAAATCTACTTATGTTGACCAGATTGCTGCTTTTCTTTTAATACCATGCCTGCTCTTAACCTCGTTTTATTTGGAGAGTATCACATAATTAATTTCACTTTATAGCTTTCTACTCTTAGAAGAGGACATGGAAAGATCTGAGGTGTGTCACTGGTGGATGGGATATGCCTGGGACCTGCCCACTGTCCTCCCAGGAACAAAGGCAGGAGTTTGCAGCACCCCCAGAGATGCTCCCTTACTCAGTTGTTCACCTATTTTCTCTGCCAGTTGCCATATCTGTGAAGCTGTCGGTGCTGCTTGATTTTAACTGGCACTGCTTTGGGAAAGGGGGATTTGGAAGGCACTGGCTTGGGAGCAGTCATGATGTCATTTGCAGGAAATTATTTTCCTCCCTGCAAATCCTTTCTGCCGAGCATTTGTTGTCAGGGCAGGGTAGGATTTCCAGTAAAGTTGCAACTCTTTTTATGAGAAGAGGTGAAATGATCTCTCCAGTGCCTTTAGTAGCTCTGCACTGTGACTTTAATAGGACTTTAGGTGACTGTCATTGAGACGTTGGCTGTGCTATCAGAAGGTTTGTCACTTTTTTCCCTGTAAGCCATCCTGACAGATGACGTGAGATGATACCGTGAGACACACCATCAGAATTGCCAATGAGCTGACCTTCTCCTCTTCATCCATTTAATTTGTATTTGAATAATTTGCATCCCTGTAACGATGCTCAGTTGTCTGAGGAGCTGTCACAACAGCTTGGGCTGGTTTCGTGACAAAACCCAGTAGTTTCAAAACACAATTGTTTCATTATTCATGAAATTTGTTGTTGCTTTATTCCTCCTCCTACTCAGACAAGTTTGGCCAGTGAGAAAAAAAAATCCTGTTTTGCATTTGCAGGATTGGATTTTTTTTCCCTTTTTTTTTTTTATTTTTTTTTTTTTATAATGCAGTGTTTTTATACAAATATCTCATTATTTATTGAAAACTCATCTAGTAGGAAATTTGGATAGCTCCCCATGAGGCAAAGAAGTTAAAATGGAATTCTAGTCCCTTTTCCTGGAACAAGTTTATTTCTAAACTTTTGAGTTTTAAGATCTTCTCTGTTTTCCCTGATATGTAATTACTGTGAAGGGCAAGGAACAGGTGCCCTTGCACAATGTGAGCTGTCATTATCTTGGCTGCTTGCAATAAATTGAATGCCTGTTTCAGACTGAATTGTCTATTTTTACCTTTTTCTATATGGATTCCATAGATTCTTGTATATCACAACAAGCAAGGACAAATTTGGGGAGAAGTGCAGAGAACTCTTGACGGGAAACAGGTCTCAAAGTAACTGCAGAAGACAGCAGAGAATGACTTTTTTGGCTAAAATATTTGGCTAAATATTTCAGTCTCATTGTTCTGATACACAGCCCAGTAACAAAGTTGGTGATGTTCAAAAGCTTGCCTTTCACTGCCCTCTTCTTCTCCAGGGTGAGGTCCATGTGATCTCTAGAGATCACTCAGAAGTTGAAAAAGATCCTGTTTTCTGCTGGTGATTGTAATTCTTTGTCCAGCTTATCCATTTTCCCATTCCATCAACTGGCTCTGGGAATTGTTTGTCCAGTCGTTAACACCTCCCTGGTGAAATGCATCTCTTGAGATGGGAGAAATCTTCATGTTTAAAAAGAAAGTGAAGAAGCTGGGTTTGAGTAAGGGTACGGTTTTCAGGATGAATGACTGATTTAGGTTATTTTTTTTGTTTTGTTTCTTTCTTTTTTTTTTTTTTTTTTTTTTTTTTTTTTTTGGAAAGCCTTCCCTTNTTTGTTTTTTTTTTTTTTTGTTTTGATTCTTGTGCAAAGCCTTCCCATGTACTACATGTTCCATAAGCTGAGGAAAAAATACTGAAGCAATGTTACAGATAAAAAATGCAGAGACAAAACTTGAAATTAATATTTTTAGCACAAGAGGAAGCAGAATAAAAAGATGATAAAAGGCAGATACGTTTAAGAAAAAGAACAAGGATTTAATTCTGTTGTGCTTTGCTTTGAGAGGAAGTATAGTCTTTAAACATTTTTATTTTATCTCTGTTTATTGCTTTCATATATCCTACCTAGAGCTGTGTTCATAGTACTGTTTTGTGGGATATTTTTCTCTCCGTAGTTCTCTTTTACTCAGACTTCACTTTCTAGCTGGCAAGTGTGTTGTTGGGGGTGTTTTTGTAGCTTCTCATGTGACATGAGGTGCCACTGTACTAAATACAGTATAAACATTATAAATAAAAACATGCTTAAAAGATTTGAAAACTTAATAGAGTCTCTGAGTACTGAGAGCCCTGTTTACTAAAGTTTTCCATTACTTCGAGCTTTATAAAAGTTACTTCAAGCAGAGATCCACAATGAACAGTTAAAAGCAAGCCAGGCTGTATTCCTAAAGCTGATGTGGATTTATTGGAGACTGTTGGGGTACAAAGTGCTTACATGCATATTTAATTTCCAGACAAAAATTACCATATTTCCAGCAATGATTCTTCAACAGAGGAATGCAATCTGAATGCTGCAGTTGTATATTAAATATTGTTAGGCAGGAATATTTTTCTCAAATATCAATCACTTAAACAAGTGCAGCACTAATTAGACGGGAGCTCTTTTCCTGATCCCTTTGGAGATGGATTCTAAATACTTCTGACTGTCCAGAAGCAAAGACAATTTGTTAAAATCTGGCTATAGGAAACAAACTGTGTTTCTGAGAGAACATAAGCATTATTGTGTATATCATAGAAATCAAGTACTGAGTTTGCTCATGTACCACAGGGGGATGGAGTAAT
Source organism: Toxostoma redivivum (assembly GCA_013397375.1). Taxonomy (NCBI): domain Eukaryota; kingdom Metazoa; phylum Chordata; class Aves; order Passeriformes; family Mimidae; genus Toxostoma; species Toxostoma redivivum. The sequence goes on along the minus strand of VXBI01005959.1, from coordinate 385,133 downwards.
CTCGGAAACAAAGACGATGAAATTCAAAATATTCCAGTTTTGTCTTCCACGTGCATTGCCTGTGCAAAATCCAGGAAACTCATCCTGCCTTTGCAGAATCAAATCATACTTCAATGCCAGTAAGAATTGATGTCGTTAGTTATAGTTTCAGGTCTGGTAATTTTTTTTTTTCAGAATCCACTCTTTAGATTGTATCTGGGTGTTTTTCATTATGGTCTTTATTTCTGGCTTGATTCTGGCAGTTACTGTGATCCACTTTTATAACTCATCTTTAGCTTTTGAACATGCCCAGCACTTGATGGATTCTGCATGCAAATGAAGAACTTCTAATGATCTCTTGCTGCATTAAAAATAGCCAAAACAAAACCCCCACTTAGAGAGGAACAAATTAATTCCTCTGCCTTTGGGATGTGAGGATCAGCAAAGATGCAGGCTGCAGAAGTGGGAGCTTATAGAAACCTTTTTCCTGAGTGCTGTATTTGAACTTTTTTGTCATAAAAATCATGGAATGCTCGGGTTAGAAGGGACCTTAGAGACCATTTAGTTCCACCCCCCTGCCATGGGCATGGACACCTTCCACTAGAATGGTGAAGGGGGAACTTTAGAAGCTTCTCCTCAGTTTTTGCTCAGTGTAGAATTCATCTTCCCACTGCAAACTTCACAAGCTCTAGATTATTCCTTATAATTTCCATCTATTTTCACCTAGTTTCTTTTGGGGTCAAGACTCTTTTAAATTAATGTGAATTATAGAAAATATTTTCTGGTCTGGAAGGATTTCAAAGCTCTTTCTTGTTGACATTTGTTACTGGCATTTTCCTTTTGGCAACATTCATAGAATATATTTCCCTCTTTAAATGGAGAAATAGATAAAAGGATAATAGTAATCTTGTGTTTTTGTGAAATGTCCTTCCCAGACTGCTTCTCAGTTTGTAGTTGCATTTCATCCTGAATGGTTTTCAAAGCTGTTGCTTGGTCTCCTTAAGTGCAAAGTCATCTCAAGAGCAATATATTTTAATTCTTCCCTAATTATTTTTCTATTTCAGACAATTCAGGAAATTAAAGCTGTTTTGGCAGCATAGTATATTAGATCTCCCATAACCACATTTCATGTGATGTGAGCTGGTCTAAATTCCCTTTTATATTAGATTAGTGATTCTAATTTAGCATATCAGTATTTAGTATGCATTATAGTGTACTATATTTAATTTGATTACCTTTTATGCCTTACCGTACATTTAATAAAGAAATTATTTAACCATTTGCTACCAATGAATTTTACTGTGATACTGAAATTAATATGGTCTGTAATTCATGAAGATGCACAAAACAGGAGAGAAGTGTCTTCTAAAAAAAAAATCAAGGGCCTCATTAAGGCCCCACTTCTGTGGTTATTTTGTTTTTCCTTCCTGAGTTTTGCAAGGAAAAGTGAGGAAGTTGCCTTGTGAAAACAATGGACTCTCCAAGTATGTTACAGTTCATTTCAGGAGACACTTTCATGTATAATATTCTGCTTCCCTTTTGCATGGGTTGGTATTAATAAACAGCTTTAAATTGTATATTCCTCAGCTTTTGGCCCAGTTATGTTGCTTTTTTCAGCAAATCTTGAGCACACCAGGAGCTTTCACCTACCAGGAGTGAAGGCAGGTGAACCTCTACAGAACCACAATGAGGTTATCTTCTAACAACTGCAAAATAAATGTCTTGTGCACCAATCACAGTCATTAAGATGTTGATTGATGATTTGAAAAACATTTTTTACCATCAACAGGCTTATACTTCTGTTTTCAGTAGCATAAATCACATGGTTTATATATCATTAATTACAGACTGGGTGCCATTGAAACCAATATATTGATATTGTAATGTCTGTGCTCACAGTGGTCTGCACTTTCTGCAGAAATAGTACCAGCAAGAATGATGTTTCTGGCTTTTTTCTTTTTTTTTTTTCCTTTGCTACAGCATGGCTATCCAAGTGGACAAGTTCAATTTTGAGAGCTTCCCAGAATCCCCAACTGATGGGGCCCAGTTGGCGAATGCAAAGCAGCTGGAAGAAGAAAGGCAACAAGCAAGAGGTCTGGAGATTAACAGCAAGCTGGATATTTGCTGGAAAATTATATCCTTTCATAAATACTTGCTTTAAAAGTATATAAATAGATGCCCTCTGATACATTTTATTTTATAATTCAACTCACTTCACGGCAGTGTTACTGAAAAGAAAAGTAATTAGAACTATGAAGCTTATCATAATTATAGACTGTTTAAGGTTAATTGTGCTGTATATTATTTAGGCAATGCTTGGGTCATCCTATAATGGTTTTTTCTGAGTCACTGGGCATGTCATAAATCCTGTGTGTTTTTCCCAGCTTTTAGGGAACTGAGGAAGTGTAGTTAGGAGAGATGAGTAGTAGATTCATGGGGTCAAATTTTTCTATTCTCCCCCACACTGAGTAGCTGAAGTAACTGAATCATGAAGAAATTAATGAAGCTGGATTTAGAGAGTTTGCATATATTTAATTAAATTTGGGTAAATCAGAACATATTAGAATAATTTATTTCCAAGTCCTCTTTATAGATTTAGTAATGTATCTAATCTTGGGTAGCTTTCTAAGGCTTAGACAGCACTTGTGTGATGACTTAGTCATTCTGAACATAAAATCCTCACAATAATTCTAAATGCAGTAAAATATGGCCTTATGATTATTAATAAGAAATTGCATTCAGCTTAGAGTTAAAATAAACCAGTGGCATTGCTATAAATTTCGTGATTTCTATAAAAAAATCTTGTGCTTGGCTTGTCAAAAATACACTTTCTCATGATTTTCTTCAGGAAACATTCTGTACAGCAAACAGTTCCCCAAGCCATGTGATGGTACTCAGCACTTCCCAGGAGATTTTTATTTTTCACTCAGATCATCCCCAAATTCACATGATAGGGGGTGGCAGAAGATGAGAGAAGAATGGCAATCAAATCATGCTTTATCTGTTTGTACTTTAAATTGTACTTTTATCCAGTGCTCTGAAATGATGTTTCATTACTAATTATTGTGAGGAAGACCTTCTTTACTGTGAGGGTGGCTGAGCACTGGCACAGGTTGTCCAGAGACTGTGGATTCTCCTTCTCTGGAGATATTCAGGAGCTGTCCTGGACACAATCCTGTGCTCTGGGGACCCTCCTTGAACAGGAGGTGGACAAGATGACCTCCAGTGATCCTTCCAACCTTAGCCATCCTGTGATGGTTAAATCAGATCAGAATTTGTCAAAGTCAAGGCTTGAGACATAAATGAGATTCCTAATGCCTGATTCAGTCCAGATTCCCCAAGCAACATTTCAGAGAGAGCTCCTTTTATGTGAAAATGTCAATATTTAACCAGTACTCACTTAGAAAATGTCTGTGTTATGGAAAGATATAAATATTCTATGATAGCACAGATGAATTCTTACACTGGAATTGAGTGCATAGTTGTAATCATTTTGTCAAGGTGTAAAAATTCATCCTCACTCATTCCAGTTGCTGGGCAACACTGTTTACATCCATTCTGTGTTCTGGATTTAACCCCAGTTTTGATCCCAGAACCATTGTGGCTGACATGAAAGTCAGTACCTTAGAAACCAAGTAGAACAGTGTGTGGGTTCTGTGTGTTAAATTCAGTGCAACCATTAGTGTCTGTGTTTTTAATATTTGTTATGAATGTTCTCTCTGTTCCAGGAACTAAAACTCATCTAATTAATGAAAGGCAACGTTTCACACGTGCTTAAAAATCCTTGAAGAAATGTATACATTCTTTTCCAGGTGTCATGTCCCAAGTAGAGTTACTCTTTCTCTTAGCATTGTAGAATCATTAATGTTGGAGAAGACCTCAAAAGACCTCCAAAATCGTCAAGTCCAAACTTTGACCAAGTACCACCACCTAAACCACAGCACTGAGTGCCACACTGAGTCCTTTCTTGAACACCTCCAGGGATGGTGACTCCACTACCTCCTTGGGCAGTCCCTTCCAATGCTTGACAGCCCTTTCCATAAAGAAATTCTTCCTAATGTCCAACATGAACCTCTCTTGCTTAATCCTTTTATTTCTTGCAGCAATATTTAGATGTGAACCAGTCAATAATTTATTTTTATTTCTCTCCATTCTGCTAAGTTTAAGAAACATGGTTTCTGAGATACTTTTCTCCCATCAGAGTAGTTGGACACAGGTCAGAAGAGTTTATACTGATGGACAGACAGGCAGAGAAATGGATGGACAGTTCAGCTGCATTAGCCTTGTTTTCCTTCAGGACTCAGCCTCAGTGCAGCCAAGAGAGGAACAGTATTTGCAAAATTATAAAGGGGTAGAACTACTGATATTTCCTACTAGAGGAGGCATTTTTGCAAGTCTCTTGAATGGTAATGCCAAATGATCCCTTTGTTATCCATCTCTCTGAACTACTTAGAACTCCCTAGGTAACTTATCTGTCCTGTGTGCCATGACATGGGAAAGTGATGGGCTGAGGTGAGTTAACCTCACAGAGTCTGCCCTGAGGTGAGATCCAAGGCCCAGATGTTTACACCAGGACTTGCAAAAGCATGTGGAAGAAAAATCAGAGTGTGCACAGGGAATTATTAGGAAAGGAAAGATGAGACAATTGAAAGCTTTTTGACCAAGGACAGACTCATCCAACAGTGAGGTGCTGGGTGTTTGTTACAGACCACCCAAACAAGGAGCAAAGCTGGATGAACTTTCCTTTAAGGACTGGAAGAAGTCTTCCAGTTGCAGGTTTGCTTATTTGTGAAATACTTTAAGGACAATTTTGTGTACAGGTGTTGGATGGTTTGGTTTGGGATGTGCTGTGTGGGATCTGCTCCCTGAACAAATGATCCAGCTGGAGGGTTTGACGTTTGGTGCCAGCCTTGGCTGCAGTTCCCTGGGATGATGGAGCTCAGTATCCTGAGGGAAGTGAGGAGGGCTCATGGCAGGATAATGACTGTGCACTTGAGCAGAGGAGACTTTGGGGAAGGAAGGATTGGAAAGGATGCTGGCCCTGGTCACAGTGGAGTTGCTGGGCCTCCAGGAGCAGCCTCCTCAAAGCCTGAGAGTTACAGCAGTCAAATAAGTTCATCAGACCCTTGGAGCAAGATGTGTCATGAGGAGACTGCTAAATTCAAGTTAGGTGCTGGGAAAATTCCTTTTCACAATGAGGGTGCTCAGATACTGGAACAGGTTGTCCAAAAGTGCTGTAAAATTGCTGTCTTTGATGACGTTGAAAAATTCTGGACAATGCTTTGAACAGCCAGGTGCAATTTCAGTATTTTCCATGCTTTGAGCACAGGGCTGGACAGTGACTCTGGAATTGCCTTTCAATATAAATCATTCAGTGATTTTTGCAGCTGGGCAAAAGGCTGGGTCAGAGAACGACTTCTGAAAACTAAACGCTTTCCTTCCTCCATCTTCTGCTATCCCCAGGTTTGATTGCAGCCAGAGAAATTTTCTAATGTACTGTGAAGGAATTGCTATTTCAATGAAATGAGACTATAACATTTTGGGGTCATTTTCATGAAAATATTTTCAACCTGGCCCTAACAGCCTTTAAAAAAGTGAGACAGATTTCCAGTGCCACCTTAAATATTATGTTCCATTTTTAACTTTTCTAATAATTAGACTTTTTTTTGCTTACTTCAGCATTAATATCTGTGATGTATCGGATGTCTGTCCTTTTTGCAATGTTTCCTTACATTTTTTGAATTGTGTTTTGTGCCCCTTCATCAGTTTTTTGTTTCCCATATTTAAACCTAATTGCCAAAATTTCTTTCAAAGCACATTTCCTTTCAGTCCTATTGCTGATTCTGTTCTGCACTACAGCTCTGTTTTTCTCAATATGTGTGGTCCAAAGCTGGAGGCAATACTGCAGGTGAGATTTTTCACAGAATAAAATTGTACCTTCCAGGTTTCAGAGATGATGTTTTCTCTGAGAACTAGTCTTCATTCTATTGTCTGATTGATTTTTTTTTTCTTGCATATGGTCCAGTGTAACTGACTGAATTATTATTCCCAACTTTCATTTATAAATTTGTTGATTTCTTCTAGGGTGGTACATGGAACTTTTCGTCATTTTATCCCAGTGATCTTCATAAGTTCCTCTCATTTATTAGGTTTGTGAACACTGACATCTTTCCCAAATACATTAAAATTATGAATGTTTTTGTATTTCACCATTGAAGCAGCCAATCAGGATCTTGAAATTATTATCTATCAGACAGAACCTTGAGTCATCTCATTTGCTTGACAGCAAATCACTGATAACTCTTATTGAAATTCATTTTTCTGTGTCTATTCCACTTTTGATGACTTTATCTTGATCATAAATATGAATCATCAGTTGTTATGAAAATATTACATCTTGTGGATGTACATCAGTAAAGGTTTCTTTAAATTTTTATGCTGCTTCTTATTGTTTGCAAAAATAACTATTATTTAAGACCCTAAATAACTGCTTATAATTAGTTTTAATATAAAAAACCACAATAATAATCAAGCAGAAAGCTTAAAATATGAATAAGGCAACTGCTCTAAGTAAAATCTGCAACTCAATGCAGATTTATTTTTAATTAGTATAATCTTTATTTATGAGCATTTGCTATTTTTTATGATTATGTGCATTCTCCCACCTGCATTTATTTGCAAAGGACATATGTATTGAAAATAATTTTTTTTAGGATGCAAGATGTGGAATACTGTAGGGAGAAAAAACATGAGTAACTTCCAGATAGAAGCCATTTTTAAAAACCTATTGTATTTTTAAAAAGTAGGTTTTAGGTAACGGGCTGTGTTCTAATTGTGAGTACCCTGCTACACATGGGGCAATCCAGAGAATGTAAAAGATGGAAGTTTTCCCTGGGGAAATAACTGGTTCATTTGACTGTCATTTAGATTTTTAGTATGAAACAGTTTATACCATATGCAATCTGTTGCTACAGAAACGTGAAATAAGGGTGTCAGCTGTGAAAAATTAGGTTTTTAGGTTCGTTGTGTTTTTTTTTTTAATTTAAACAGCATTTGGTAATTGTGTGTTTGTTAGCTCTGAGGCCCCCACTGGGGCTGATTTGGTCGTGCAGATGAAAATATTTTGAGCTGTTAAACATGAACTGTTGTGCTGGAAGCTGGAAGTCAAGTGTTTGAATCCTGGGTGATGCCTGTGCTGTTAATAATAAAGATTTAACTTTAGGAAATGGGGCCTGGGTCAGCAATGTGGCTCCTACGAAGATCAGCTTTGTGATGGCAGTGAGACCTCAGCAAAATGTGTGGAGATTTGGTTAAGTAGAGAGATTCTGCAAGGTCAAACTTAACCTTGGCAGCCTGTACTCGTGTTTATCTGGGCAGTCTTTTTCAATGAATTTTAAATCCTGGATCTTACACTCGTGTCTTTTATCAGCTTTGACTTTGAGCTAAGAATAAAAGGGTATCTTGGCAACCCTGTTCAACTCCTTTGCTTCCACTGACTTCTAAAGGCTTTGTCTTAGCCAAACTTTGGAGTTAAGCTTTTCTATCTTGTTCATTTTATGTTTTCTTATTGCATATTTTGGTTGCTTTTCATCTCCAAGGTAATGAGTTTGTTGCAATATTCAGTTTTGTATTTATCCTATAATGAACAATTCAATGTAGTTGTCTGCTAATATAGTCAGGAGACAAAGATCAGTGTTTTGGAATTCCATGATCCAGATCCCTCTGTAGGTCCTTGTGAACATATAATTTCTTGATGTGTTTATTCCTTTATGTTTTAACAAGTCCACTTCTTTAGTTGCATCTCAACCTTGCCTTTCCTTCCTTTGCCACCAGACTCTCTTCTGCTGCTTCATTCAATGATCTCATTAGACAAATGCAATTTATTTCCTGAATGCATGAGTCAATCTGTGCATGGCCTAACCATTTAAATGCTACGTTTTTCTTTCATGTAGAATTGTGAAAAATGAAATTTCTCATCAGTTCTACAGTCCATGGCCATGTATCTAAGATAAGCTAACACCATCAATTTGTTTGACAAAAAACAAGTAAGACCCTGAACCTCGAGATTAATATACAAGAACACTCACTGAGCTATTTCTTGTCTATAGAATTTATTTTGCTGCAAGATGACAATAAGCAGTGTGCTAAAAATGAGCTTGGTGCTTGTGATGGAATAAGGAAATTTATTTATCTGATAATTTGGGCTGTAAAAGTTTAAACTGCTTTGGGTATATGACATGATTTTCTCTGTTAATCAGTTTGTGGGTTCTTCTGGTGGGTTTCTTTTTTAGTTTGTTGGTTTTCTGTTTTTTTTTTTTGTTTGTGTTTTTTTTTTTGCCCCTTTTTTGTTTGTTTGGGTTTTGGTTTTGTTTGTTTGTTTGAAAACATTTTTTATGCTTTTGCAAAGAGACACTCTGATTTCTAACTTTTTTTCTGAAATGTGTGACCAAAAAATCACCAACTGTATCCCAGAATGGGTCAGGCTGGGAGGGACCACAGTGGGGTCACCTGGTGCCACCTCTCTGCTCCAGCAGGGCCATCCCAGAGCACAGGCACAGGATTGTGTCCAGACAGTGCTGGAATATCTCCAGTGACGGGAGACTTCACTCCCTCTCTGGGTAATCTGTTCAGTGCTTGGTCACTGCACTGGAAAGAAATTGTTCCTCATGTCCAGGTGGAGCTTCCTGGGATCAGTTCCTGCCTGTTCCTCTTGTGCCACTGCTGGACACCAGGAGCAGAGCCTGGTCCCTGCTCTGAGCCCTCCCTGCAGACAGGGACAGACAGGGATGGGGTCCCCTCTCACTCTGTTTTTTAAGGCTGTAACAGCCCCAGCTCCCTCAGCCTTTCCCTATTCCAGTCCTTTAATCCCATTTTATTGTCCTCCCCTGGCCCTGCTCCAGGAGCTCCATGTCTCTCCTGTCCTGAGGAGCCCTGAATGGACACAGCACCCCAGATTTGCCTCACTGCCTCCTGTGATTTTATATTCCAGGGGGAATATTCTGCATCTGAATACATGGATGTGCTTTGGTAGCATTTACCAACAATAAAGAACGGAGAATCACCTGTTTTGTAGTAATTTTATAGTGTTATTTGAGACATTAAGCTTTCCATGAAGCTCTAAACAGTGAAAATTTGTAATATTCCAGGCACCACTGTGAGTCTTTTGTAAGTAAATTACAGTAAAGTTAGTTTAATGTTACCGTTAATAGCAGCCACTATGTTTTAAAGCATCTTTTAAATACTGCCTTTTTATTAGTGTTTTCTCTCACTTATAGTCCTTAGATTAAAGATGTGATAACATAATTATTTATATGCTGTTTCTGTAAAGTAATTCAAACTATTCTCTACCCTCTAGTGTGTTTTATGGAAATTATTGAGTTGTGCTGGTGTTCTGAGTCTTATTTTTCTACAACAGCACTCTTCTAAGGTGATATTCTGCTGCCTTCAGTTTTCAAAATAGATGCTTTTCTTTAATGGGTGTTTACAGCTTTCAGACTCTTTGGGGTTTGTGAATTCTTTATTTTTGGTCTCTTTAAGAGAAAAAAAAAAGCTATTTATGACATTTTTTCGGGCATAATGAGAATATTTTAAAAAATAATGGCACGAATCCTGTACTTGGTATTGATTTTCCTCTTCTATCATCTCTGAGCTCTTGAGTCTCAATCACTGCTAGCTCTGCTTTTGTTCTGAGCTTTCAAGACTTTTCTTTAAATCTCCTGGAGACCCTGCAAGATTATGTCCTGTGGTAGAAATTAGTTGTCTGCAGTGCCTGTTAATTTTCTTTAACTGACACAGGTGAATATACACTTCAGCAGTCAGATGATGTATGTCCCTTCCCAGAGTTTACAGGAAAGGGACTGATCACATTTAGAAGCTGCTGATAAAAGTTCAGGTACTCTTTTATTTTTTAATATATTTTTGAGGACTAGGATTTCAGTACTTTTGGAGTAGTTGGTTGAAATCTTGATGAATCTCGCCAGGAGCTTATTCCTAAATAAAATGGAGGGCCACATTCCTGCATACAGGGTGGTGCTGACATCTGCATGTGCTTCCAAGCCCTGTGAATTCAGTGCCTTTCTGCAGTCTGGGAATTAGAAAAAAGAAATCCGGTGCTTTTCCTGTTACAAATAAATATTATCTTGATTGACTCCTCACACAAAATTATTATTAATTGGTTTAAATGGATAATACTGTCTTTGCATGACATTGGATATTGCCTGTGCTTTTATTTTAGCACTTGTGTAACCTGTTTTGAAGCCCTTTTAAAAGAGATTCTTCTGTCCACACCAGTTTATTTCAGTGCTCTGCTGTCCTTAGAGTAAGAACAATTTCCTAATTTTTTCTCTTTTCAGTCTGGGCCTGTTTCTGAGCTCATGCAGGGTAGAAAGGGAAGCTTGCAGGTTATGTGCCTGTGGTTCTGATGTTTGCCCTTGTTAATGACACTGTGACTGTCCAGCATCCCTGTACCCCCATGGAACTGGCACCAAGTCAGCAGTCAGGGCTGTCCTAGCAGACATTTGTTCTGCTTTCTGTCGCCTTGTTAAATTTTGTTCTGTTTTCTCTTTCCCTACCAAATTTTAACTTCTTTGTTGTCAGATTGTTCCTAATTTATTGTTCTGAATTCTCATCCTGCACCACATCCTTAAAAGTTTGGCATTTTTGTGGCTCCCAAACATTTTTACCCTTGTGTTTTATTGTGGTTCAAGTATATTTTACTTGTGCTTTAACGCTCCTCAGTGGAATTAAATTTTTATTTTCAGAAGATATCAACTGCTGTACTTTTACTGTTGGTCAATTTATGGGTTAATAAACCATATGTAACATTAACCTTTAATGAATCTGTAGATTGCAGTTTTGATTTGCAATAATAAAAGTTGTGCATCTCACATGCTCTTTTCCTCTCTGAAACAAGATTTTCCTTAATTCCAATTTACCCTTCCTTGAAGCGTGAAGGGGAAGCCAGTGTGGAAGGGGTCCTTAATCAGCTGGTCCTGGAGCATCTGCAGCTGGCTCCTCTCCAGTGGGGTGAGTGGTGTCAAAATCTACTGATCATCTCTATAGAGACTCTACTGTCTCATAATTTTTTGCAGCATAAGAATGAGAATGTTTTCATTTATTGACAATGTGTGATAGCAAAGAATTTGATAGGAATTTTATTTTCCTGTAGCTGTTTTACTTAGCTGAAGATAAATGTAGAATTGATATCTGTTTTATTTTAAGTGCCACTGTTTGGTGATAGTAAATATGAGACCTGACTGTGCACTTTTTCCTGTAATTTTCATCCTGGTTGTTTTGTATGAGAGGTGGCTGCTACTTAAATTTCCCTTTTTCTTACAGGCTGTGTTTTTAAAGTAATTTCTGTAATTTTTTTTTCGTATGAATGGTAATGCCCTTGTGATATAGTTCTTATTATAGTCTAGACAACTGCATTACTAACTTTTGAGGTGCAGAAAATGTTTTTACTCTGGGTAGAAGGGAAGAATTGCCTGTCTCAGTTTTCCATTTAGAATGATATTCCCACAATGAAAAATTGAATTTATTTAATTTTGAAGAGTTGTAATAATGCAACTTCTGTCTGAGGTTCTCAGCAAGGCTTGTTCAGAGGCTTTGGAATATGGGATGTTTTATCCCCAACACTTCTATGGGAGTTGCAAGTTTCAGATAAAATCCCCAGGTCATCAGCAAATTGTCATAACTTTTGCTTTTAAAGCAAGTATGCTCCATATTTTAATACTTTGATGACCTAATGAGGAGCAAGTTTAAGGAAAAATGATCCATCACTGTTGCCTGTGTTAATTATTAAAACTCCAAACTCCATAATTTGTGTACTCTTTTAAGCGTTTGTTTTTTTCAAGCATGTTGACCACCCTCAACTCACATGTTAAAACCTGTGAGCACTTTGTTTATAGATGAGAAGATTAAAAAATGGTTTAAAGTAGTTTGTTGTAAGTATGTCCAACTTTAGCCATAATCAGCTACCTCTGAAATCAAGCTTACCTGGCCTCAGTTCTTCAGGGGATTCAAAGATTTGGCAGCTTTTTTTTTGTAAGATTGATGGGATTTGGCCACGACTGCCCTGGGCTCACCAGTAAAACCAGTGGTTAATGTCAGGTGTGTGTTGTGAGCTCAGGCTGGTCACTTCTTATCTCTGCAGAGTGGCCTTTGACCTTCAGCAGGTTTGTAACCTGGGCTCTGTGGTGGAAAATCTTCTTTTGGCAGTTCTGCATAGGACATGGCTTAAGGATGAAAAACATGTTTTTCTTCTTTCCCTGTACCTTTGGTTTGCTTATTTTAATTCTCTTTATGCCAAATTCCACTGTTTGCTTAGTAAAAGGGGCTTTTTGAATCACAGAATTGTGCCTGGTATTCCTGCCTGAGTTGTGATCTTTGATGCACTGGTTGAAAAACATGAACATAGCACTGATTTACAATAAAATCTCCTGTGGAATTGGTTATTTCTCAGGTTGCTGATTAATTCAGTTAAAGAGTCCCAGTATTTTTCAGCCAAAACTCTGTGATATTCTCTGCTTCATAACTGCAAAAGCTTTTTTGAAGCACTGTCTGTTAACTGATGGTATTACACATTTTAATTTTCTACACTGAGCAAAGCAGGGAAAGGGAGACCCTATGGGATATTGAATGCTTGGTTTGCCACCAATTATATATGATATTTCCTAGTGGAAAGTTCAGTTTTGCAGAAGTTTACTTAACTTTTTTTGTTTAATTTTTCTCAATCGTAACTTGCTAATGAATATTATCTCTTTTGTATAACGCACTAAGTATGTCCATGTGGCAGCTGTAACTTACTGCAGAGATTCTTGAAAAGGACATTTTGGTTAAATGTCTGATTTTATTGAAAACAAAAGCAAAAATTGAAAATTAAAGACAGTGCAGACATTTTAGCTTCTTTTAGTTAACCATAATTTTGAATATTCAGCAGTTGAATGTTTGGCAGTGTTGTAGCCAGGTAACCCTCCCTGCAGCTCCTGCAGTCCCCCCAGACTCTGTACCATGGCAATACAGGATGATTATTTCTTTAATAATGTGTGGGATGGAGGAGGAATTAAGAGATTGTTATTATTGTTTGGTAGATGGGAGTAATAAGGAGCTGTTGAAATGTTTGGACAGCCCCCTGATGTGTGTGCCTTGTACATGCACTTAGACAATGTGACACACTGTCTTTTGGACTTAAATTCTCTTTCAGTGCCAGAATAGATTTCTTATTCAATTCTTACAGGCATGGAAACATGTTAAGAGTTTAAAATACTGTATTTTTGCAGTATCAGCTGGATTTTTTTTTCTTTTAATCATTACACTGTTTGTATTTACCACCTGCTTTTGCTTTGAGTTTTGTTTTTCCATATGTTAATAACTTGTATTTTAATATGAACTCTTTACTACTGCACATCATTGTGACATAGCCTTTGCATAAATTGGCTAAAAATTTGGCTTAGTTTTTTGCAATAAAATTGATTCTATGATTATTCAAGGATTTGCTATATTGATGGTCACATTGAAGGGTTTACTTTATTATAAGTACTCACAGTGAAACATGAATGAATATTTAACATGGTTTTGATTAAAAAAATGACTGGCTCTTATTCAACTTTGTAGAAGCTGTACTCCAACATTCCTTTAAAAATTGGCATATTTAATTCATATAACAGTTAATATTACATCTCTAGAATTATGAAAGCATATTGAAATAATTTTTCATGTAAATTTGACAATCTTGTCCTTTTTCATTAAATACAAGGCAAAGAGTAGAATCAAAAGTCAATGACATTGGAATTTTGGTCTGAGGGACAGAAGTTACCTTTGAAATTTGTCATAAGAGGGGGGGAAACGTGATCTATAGTGAATAATTTGTTTCGATTTCATATAATTAAATGAATGGGGAAGGGAAATGTATTTAAGACAAGAGGAATCATAGAAAAGAAAATATTTCAAAGACTGGAGTGAGAGTTCGTAATGTGTTGTTAAAATTGACTTTAAGATTTAGGACATCTCTGTAAGATGAAGTTGTCTGTTAGGCAGGTGAGTAAATCACACATAATTGAAAAGCGTCATCTTGCTCAACACCACCAGGTTCAATGTTCTCTAAAATTTATGACATATTTTCTTTTTATGGTTGGGCAACAAACCAAAAGTAGGCTTAGATGTGGTTTTAAGGTGAATACATTAACATCATCAAATCAAGGAAACAGAGCCTGCAAAGTTTAATGAGGAGAACCAAACGTCCCCAAAGATGTGTTCCATGCAAGCTCCAGGGCTAGGGTTGGAAATGATGTGATGGAGTTATCTGTAGCTGCTGCCTGTGCAGGATTTTTCCAATCTTTATTTGATTTATGCCACTGACTTTGCAAGCAAGCAAAATCTCTGGACTGAACACTTACCAGTTTTGATGGTGCTTTTCTGCCTTCCATAGCAAAATTATCTTAGGTACAAATGTGTGCACAAGATTTTATTGAACTTGAAGTAGGCTGAGTTTGAAATAAGCTCCTGATTGACCCTGGTACAGTCTGGGCTTGGGATATTCCTGCATTCACTGAGAAGGTCCCCTGAAACAAGAGGCTCCTGACACTTTGAATGCTGTAAAGAATTTTCACAACAGAAACTTATTTTGAATTCTCCTACATAAAGCAAAATAAACATTACTTCCTTCACTGCCTGCGAGCACCAGGTATAGAAATCTTTTCCTGATGACCCTCATGTGTATAAGAGAGAAGATTTATTGGAGAAAATTGCTTTAGGAATTTAGAACTGTAGACACTGAAAAGTGATGGAGGTTTTAATATATCAAGCAAATGCTTTTCTTTCTCCATAGCAACTAACTGAATAACTGAAAATCAATGATTTTACATGAATGCTAGTATTACTAACAGTAGTGTTCCAAGAAACATGCATTTGTCAAGCTTCACCGTGGAAAAAGTCCAGAAATAGCTTTTTGCTTTCATTCACTCTTTTATTTCATTCACTCATTTCATTAATTCTTTCTTTCACAAAAAAAAAAAAAAAAAGAATTTCAGTGCAGTTTTAAGTTTAAGTGTACTTGGATGCCTTTTCACACTGCAATGCATTTTATTTCCTAGTATGTGATTACAGGAGAACTAAAATCACTGCTGCTGGATGCTGCTCAGGTCATATATAAGAAAGGAGATGGGCAGTAGACAAAATCTTGATTATTTACTTATTGGTAACACACACAACAAATTCTGTGCCTACCTGCAGCATGTAGGAATATTGTACTTAGATAAAACTGAAAAACTCAAAAGTGAAGGTGGTGTTAAATTGTCCTTCAGAGGTAGTTGGAATCAATAGAAGATGTTGATTTAAAAGTCTTTTGAAGTGTTCTATGAACATATGGTTCATGACAGCTTTGTTTGGAAATTCAGGCTGGTTAAGTTTCACAAAGCATCTTATGGAAGCATTACTTTAAAAATAAATTATCTTAATAATTAATGTATGTTTTAGAGAGCACCAAATCATAATCAGTTTTCATAGCTTTATGTTTTGTGGATATTAACATTAATTACTGAAGCTACACAGTGATGTTATTTTGTAGTTTGCAGCCTGACCTTAGACAATAATTAAATCTTTATTTCCATAATTCATGTGATTAATTCTAAGAGATTTCAGCAGTGTGAGATCACTGCATCCCAAATACACAGGAAAATATTTTTTAGTGTCTACCATTGAGTAAATGATGCTCTAAGCTTGTTTTGGGGACAATCTTGTCCCCATGAGCTTAGTTAAAATGAGCAAGATCTCTGCACACATAACCATTTTTCAGATTTTGGTTTTAGCCAGGGCAATCCTACAATGTTGCTCTCCCCCATATTTGAAATTCCAAGGCTGTCTTGGATGTGTTTTCAAAGACTGAACTCAATGGGGAACTGTGAGGAAGTAGTTTTACTTTCTCTTTTAATAAAAAAAAAAACTCCTAGGCCCTAGACAGGATAATATGTATTATATAGATATAGGTTTGGAGATGCAAAGAGATCAGCAGGGTAAATAAGGGCATGCCCTTGAGAAAAATAGTGACTGTTACTGTGCTCATTCACCAAATTAAAATATTCTGCAGTTATTTCTATTTTAGCTTTATTGTAGCCTGGCCATTGTCATCACTGGAAAGATGAAACCAAGAGCATTAGCCAGGAAATCTCAAGAGTAAGCTGTCTGTAAGGTAGAAAATTAGTCTGATTCACAGGATGACCAAAACTGAGAAACAATCTGGTGATAAATGGATTTTGCAAGGTAGCTGACCTTTCTCATCCATTTAAAAAAATCTTCAGGTTTTTCATTTTTATTTTTAAAATCCAAGAGAGGTGGGAACACTTTCATATCATAGCAGCTTGTGTGCAGGCTGTTTGGGAGGATATTTTGGCAATGTCAAGCAAGCAACATGCTTTAATTCCTGGGAAGTGCTGAGGGTAATACTCAGAAAAAATGGACTAACTTGATGGAACTGGAGCATCTGGCACAGGAATAATGGTCTCTCATGTCAAAACACACTATTGTGTGGTGTGTTTTGAAGCAGCTGTTGTTTCTAATTCCTACCCAAGCCTTGGTTACTCAAAACTGAAAAAGAAAATTCGTACAGAAAAAGATTCAGATACAGCAAGATTGGTAATGATTTCAAAAGAAAGATGCTAAGAATAAAGAGAACACCCTGACGTGAAAATAAATCTACAGAAACTCTTATGGAATGGCCTGAGAGAGGCTGTGTGAGTGCCAGTGCTTACTTCATATCAGATTTCTGAAGGAACTGGCAGCTGGAGCTTCAGATCCAGCACTTCTAACGAAGCAATGAGAAGACTGGGAGGAAAAATGGGGTAATAAAAACGAATGGAGAAGTCTAAGTACTGGTCTAGGATCATCCACAGATATTTTGGGCAACCTGTTCTGC
The DNA here is from genome assembly GCA_013397375.1 of Toxostoma redivivum. Classification (NCBI taxonomy): domain Eukaryota; kingdom Metazoa; phylum Chordata; class Aves; order Passeriformes; family Mimidae; genus Toxostoma; species Toxostoma redivivum. Next base: position 368,245 of record VXBI01005959.1, on the reverse strand, counting down.
TGTCTCACCACCCTCATTGTAAAGAATTGTCCAATCTAAGCCTGCCCTCTTCAGTTTGAAACCCTTTCCCCTCCTCCTGTCACTGCAGATCATGGTCAAATGTCTCCCTCTGTTTTTCTACAATATTTCAATAATCTCAAAAACCAAATGCCATAAGTGAAATTAATAAAATAATATTAATAAAATGTATTTCAAAAAAGCTGTTTATCTGTTCTGAGACAACACAGAAATCTGCTACAAATTCAGCTATCTGAAGTGGTTGGAAATTATTTAATTAGGTGTTATTCTGAGCTACCAGAGTAATTCAGCTGTGAAGAAAGGTGTATGTGACATTTGTCCAAACCTCTAATGATACTTCTTACCAGAAGAGCTCAAATCAAACCAGAAAAAGAAAATATAAAGTTTTGGAGGTGATCTAGGAATGAAGACTATTAGCAGGTTTAGACTATAAAGGTATTACACTGAATAAAATTTTATCAATTCTGCAAAGTTGAGCAAATCTGGAGAGTGAGTTCTGTGTTCACTGCTTAGAACATCTCCAGTCTGCTTGCTTTGAGTTGCAGTATCTCTGAGATGCATTTTTTTAATTAGCAAAATCAAAAGTTGATTGTTCTCCAGGAATCCATCAGAGGACCAGGAGAGCAGAAAAATTGCTGAAGTAGGGCAACTTTTGGCATAGGAGCATCGATGGTTTTCAGCACAATGTTAGGGGTTTTAGAATAACGTTACAGTAGAAATACTGGTGGGGAGGAAAGTACCAAAAATGGTGCTTAATCAGAGACAAAAGAGAGAAAAAGAAACAGGACATTGTGAAAGAAGGAAAATGAACTCATTCAAGCTTGATCAGGCACATGTGTCTAACACATTTTTTTGTGTTGAGTAACTATGTTCAATATGTAATTTACAAAACCACTATATTTTAAAGAAAAAAAAACCCAAAAAACCAAAAAAGAGCAGCATGCCTTATTTACTTCTTTATAGGAGTATTCCTTACGACATTTCAGTTAAGCCATAACAGGTGATTGAGAAACAGCATAATGATGATAAATTGTCATGCAGTTATGATAGGTACTTCATTTTCTAGGTATTGTTAGAAGTAAATTGAATAATAGATTAAATGAACATCCAAATTAAAAAATGAAAAGCTACTGTAATAATTATGACAATGGGTTAGATGTTCAAAAAGAACTGTGTGAAGATAATTGTAAGGAAGAAGATTGAAAAGACAAAAAAGCTGTCTTGTAAGGTAGTTGGTGAAAAACTATCAGTGAATTTGCAAGGAAATAGATTTCTGTTACTTTGATGAACACAAAAGATACCATTTCAATAAAAGTTTAGAAAAAAAATATGTTTCAGCTTGTGGACAACTTAAAAAAAATGGAAATTAGATCAGAAGATGTATATATTAACAAGAGAGGCAAGAAAAATGCTTTGATCAGGCAAGATTTTAATTGCCCAACAATTAAGTGAACTGTACAGTAAAGTGTGTAGAGAATGAAAAATGGAAAATATGCTAATTGTAGTGGAGGACTACTCTGAACAGCCTGTGTAGGTCAGGTTTTGCATGAGATTGATTTGGGGCAATAAACAGCTTTCCTTCTCTGGCTGATGACACTTCTCAGCTTTTGTTGTATTTCACTTGGAAAAAACAGTGCACATGCCTGGAACTGAAAGGCAGGAGTGCTGTAAATGAAAGCAATTCCCTCACTGGCCATGCTGTGGATGCTTGGGATCAGCCCCTTTTTCACCAAGAAAATTTGTCATTTGACTGAACCATGATGTCTGCTCAGTAGACGTGCTCATGTACTCTGTAGTTTGAAGTTTGTACTTAATCAAGATAAATTGAATATTTCCTTATTATTTTGTTATACTAAAAGCAATTTTTCCAGGTATTTCCACACGTTCTTCCCCCATCTCATGTACTTGGACTCAGTGGTTAAGGCCAGCTTGACTTTCCAGCAGCAGAAGTTCTCCAGATGTTTTGAGGCGAGGGAAGTCGGCTTCATGTTCATTGTTCATTCTGAAGTAGTCCTTTACTTCATCAAAGAAGCAGAAGTGAATTAACAACTGCAAAGAACATAAATCCAGCTCAATAAGCCTTGTAATTCTGAAATTAATGGCTTCCAACTGTCAAAACCTCAGCAGTACAGAGACCAGAGCAGACAGATTTGTATGAAGAAACATATGCTTTGACTGAAGTGCTCTTTCATGTCCTCTCATTTTCTCCTTTTCAGTCTCTCTCAAATTTGATATCTAGCTATTTTTTTCCTCCATTTTGAGATTTTTCTTAGCCTATTGCATCTCCCCATTGTCTCTTCAGTAAAACAATATCAAAACTAGATATTACTTTTGTTTTTTATTTTCTATCCCAGACCTTTGGATTAAGAAATTTAATACATTTAATTAAAATAATAAAACTGAATTTCATTTGGTTGATTTGAATAATTAATTGATTTGATTTTACAAAAGAAGCCAGTGAAACAGAAAATCTTTTCTGAGCTGTAATTCTGTGTATTTATTCATAATGTATACTCAATAGGGAACTTGAACTTTTTATTTAATGTCCTTACTAAGCAGAAATTCAGGGTCACTTTAGTAACATTCTCATAACCTGTGGATATATTAGAAAAAGTTACAGAAGGAGAAGAGACATTTTTTCCATCTCAGAATATAAAAGGGAAGCTGAGCAATTGCATTCCGTAGGATGGTTTTGTACAAAAGGGCTTTTGTCAAATGATACTCAAGTTGGTTTTTATTACTCATTACATTTTGCATAGTATCATATGAAGTGGCTCAATAATACCAGACACATACAGAGCTGTTACAGAATTTCTATATCAAGGCCAGACACGAGATGAAATAGGTAACAGTCATTTAAAAATGTTAGTAGGATATGGAAAGGGTAAAATATCTCAGCAGTATTTGGAATTATGGAGAGAAGTAATTGGTTGCCTCATGTGAAAACTTCAGGAAAGAAAAAAAGGCAGCAGGAACAATCCTCAATAATTAAAAGAAGTGTCAAAAGATAATTACATTTCTGTACTTTGATAAAGAGTCAACTGTCAGTTTTCTGAGTGAAAGATGGGGTTGAGTTGTTCAAGTCAAAGGAAAAAACCCAGGTGTTAAAAGTGTTGGAGACTGTAAATCAGAAACTTCAGAGCAGAAGCAGGTGCCTCCAGCCTCGGATGGTTCTTTTTTCTTCTTCCAGCCTTCCATCAGAGCTCCCAGCTGTAGGAGCCTTTAGTAAATTTGTTTTAGCAGGACATGAAGCCTCAGAGCTGCTTTGGCGCTGCTCTCGAGCTGCAGCCTTCAGCTGGAGACCTGCTGGGCTGCAATCAGCAGCCCAGACCTGGCTGGGCTTCTTGGCTGGAGCTTGGCCTTACTCAGAGCTCAGGCTGAGTAAAACACGACTTTGCATCTCTGCTTTGGGCCACTTGCAACCTCTCTCTGACATGAGACATATTTATAGCTCCTTCCTTGTGCCCAGTAATTGAGAACCAGGCATAAACCCCTGAAACAGGAGCTGAGCCCACAGGGATGGGTGTCCACACTGTCTTAACTCCCAGCAGCTACATCACCTCTCTTTTCCCTTCACTTCCAGGAAGAAAACATCCAGGTTTATCTCACTAACCAAATAGCCAAAAAGCAGTTGTGAAGCACAGAAAATAAAAACAAGTGAGAGATGTAATCTCAGGTCTGAGCCTGGGATGGGTGAGGTCAGTGAGCAGCCTGAACTTTTGCCTGGTAGAGTCAAAATGACCTCTTCTGTTTTCCTAGCAACTATAATTTTGTATGTATTCTTGCTGGATCAACGAGAGAGTTTCTGAACATCTGTTCCTAATGAAGGTATTAATCAGCAATGCACTCACCATTCACTGATTATGAACTGTTTTTGTTCAACATTTTGGCTGTGTTTGAAGGAGATGATTTCTGCTCATGGGTACTTAGTAGATTGTGCTTTGTCTGCATATTGCTTTAAATTAATGTCATAACATGAAATATACATCTTCATGTTATTTAATTCAGTAGACTGCAGAAGGTGTCTCAATATAATTTTGTTTGGAGAACCTTTTGTAAACTTATTGAGCTCCGTCTGAGATCCTTGCTGCAAATAGGAATTTCAAGATTAAATTTATTTGTGACTCATTTCCAGCTCTTTTGTTCTCATGTCAATATTGTTCTTTAGTTTAAATAGCTTTTCTCAGTCTCTGATGTTTGCCTTTTATCACTCTTGCTCTTGCTTTTGTGAATCTTGAGACAGCAGTCAGGACTAACTCTCCCAGTCTCTTTGATAGCAGAGGGTTTTGGTTTGTTTTTTTTTTTTATTTCTCACCCCACAATTATCTCAGTAGCCTTTGTCTGTGTCTGGTGTAAAGTGTGTTTTTTGTTTCCTTAGATCTGCTTGACAAGCTTAGATCTTCAGTAGCATTATTCCTGACATGGATCCTTAATGATCCACCTTAAAGTGAATCTGTGCTATCATTTCCAAGGCTCTCTGTTGTCCTTCATTAACCACCAAGTTATAGTGAATATTTAGTATTTCACAGAACATGATGTAAGCTGTTGAAACCAGCATTGCCTGTCTTACAAGCAAGAGTTTGAAACAGGCAATGATGGACTAAATCTAGCTTGTTAAACCTTCTGGCTCATAAGAAAGTTTATGAATTAAAACCAGAGTGAGAGTTGATGCCTGGCTACAGCACAGTGTTTAACAAGTTGCTGCTGTGTCTCTCCAGTGTACCTCTGGTAGCATCTTGAATGTTTAAGATGGATAATAATGTAGTCACTGATTAAATACAGAATAATCAAACCACCAAAATAATTGGAAGTTAATTTTGATTAGATTTTAAATTTCAGGTACTCAGCACCATGATCAGTAGTGTAATAAAGCAGCTTCAGCCTTACAAGCTGAAAATGTAACAGTTGTTAGCAACCCCAGATATTCAAGTGAATTTCAAGTTTATGTTAGTTTTCATTACACAGTAACTGCATTTTGGGAAGGTTGTAGTGCAGTTGTTTGGAGTCAGTAATACTCAGAAATCCCTGCAGAACAAATAGATGTTACACAGAGGTAAGAAACGTTCTGGAATGACACAAGACAAGGAATGACAAAGAGGCAATTCAGGACTGTTTGCTCGTGAGGAATGGTTCTGGTTTTGTGGCTGTTGCAGTACAGGGTTTTTTACCTCTGAGAATGCTGTGCATGAATCAGACAAGTAAAAATGAGCAGAAGGGAGAAGGACTGTGACATGAAGTGATACACATCTGATAGGGGAGGCAGCTCGTAATAGAGGCTAGCGATGATAATCTGGAAGCTGTTCTTCAAAAGGCACAGTGGCAGATAATGAAACTCTTCTGTTATTTTGAGACAGTGAAAAAATCCAGCTACTTGTTCATCATTCAGAATTAACCTTCACAAACCCTTCTGTTAGTGTAATAAATAATTTTTTAGGCTATGTATTGAGTGAAATTACCAACAGCTCTGACATACGGTATGGCATCATTCTTAATCCTTCTTGTTCTCCTTTAAAGTGTCTTTTGTATTCCTCTGGTGCTGGCAACTTGGTAATAATTCAGTCATTTTACCTAATTTATGTAAAATACCGCAGATGGCATTTACCTCTGTCATTCAACTGGAGTTTCTGACTGTGGAGCTGTTTATTTGCCAAAGTGCCATATTAATCAGCAAACCTTTAGTTAAGTTGGATATTTTGATGGCATGAATTCAGCAGAAAATTGTTACATGTCTAAATTTAAAGGTGAAGGGACCAAAAAACTGCAGAAAACCAGAGATGTCATTTAGCCCAGAAACTCCATTTTATTCAGATTTACTAGCCTGTAGATTCTAAAACATTGCTCCTTTGGATTTTTGAAGCAGGTAGCTGTCATCAGTTATTTCACATTATAGTTACTCCTCTAATTAGAACCTCACTGTATTCTGTATGGATTGTGGACATCTCCATGGCACAGGTTCCAAATGTAACCATTGACTGCTCAGTTATTGTCTTTATTCCCAGAAGTTCATGCTAAGAGCATTCATATTTATTCCCAGTATACCATTAGGTAATACTGTTGGCTAGTACTGTTTATACATAAACTTGCAGTAACTGAGTTTTTGAACCACCTTTGAGAAGAAGCTTTAAACTGAAATAATACAGTGATGACTCCTGTGCCTTTCCAAACACGCAAAAATCTAGAGAGGAGGCTCTGTGAAGGGGTTTTCTGAGATAACACTGATGAAACAAGAGATACATGTGCAGCTTCAAATATTTCCAGTGCTAAACTTTCCACTGGCCCTGAGCATTTCACTAGAAATTAAATTTGAGTACATGGTATGTGGCAATTAATAGCACATTACAACTACCTTTATAAGCAGTGATTATCCAGACTTTAATTTCATTACTTCATGTTCTGATGGCAAACTGAATTTATTAAAGTTTGCAAACACTGGAATAAACACAAGTAAATATTTTACTCGGTAAAATTTCACTTGTATGTGATAATGTCTAGGAGAAAAGTCATTGGGGATTCTTTCTGTTTTGAAACAGGGATTAAAATGAATCCAAGTAATCTTTTTATTCATTAGGTAGCTCACTCGTGCTCCATTACAAATAATAAATGATATGATGGGAAGACTCATCATTGTTAGTGAAATTTGAGTATCAACAAGTGAGTTAATAGATACAAATAAAAAATGAGCTATAATCTGCATAAAATGCCTTGAAACTTTTGAAAACTGTATGGTGAAAATCAGGATTGGATACCTTATGCTGCCTAAAGATGAAAATTACCAAGATCTACCTGGAGAGCTGTTTCCTGATGTTTCCATTCCTATACTCCATTTAAACTAGGTGTAATTGCCAAGACTAGACATCTATTTTCTTCACCCCTGAAAATGGGTGATTTTTGAATGTGCAGATAAATTCATTCTGTAATATCCTTAAGATGTCAGAAATAGCTGCAGACTTCTTTCTTTCAATTCCTGTTAACAGAGAAACCTGTTTCTATATACATATATAATTTTATATATATATATATAAAAACATCCAGTCAAGACATTATAAACAGATTCAGATAAAACCCCAGCTGAAATTCCCTCCCCATTTTGGGGGTTAAATATCTTAGGCTTTTGTGAGAAATCCTGAGAAGTCAGAAGGATGGTGCTGTCAGTAGAAATACATTGTTCTTTCTCCTCTGCCCCATCCTCTCCTTTTCAGGCTCCTGCATCTGGAGGCCTCTCACTGAAGAGAAATCATGTTTGTGATTTGGAAGAAGTGTGGATTAAAATATTGTAGGTGCTGTTGGATGCCTGAAAACACCAACGACACGAGGAAATTTATACTTTACCCTGCTAATTGTTGAAAAATATGAAGCCTTGATTGGTATGCAATTAGAAGTGTAACATTCTGTTAAACATATCACACAGCATATGGCATGTTAGTAGCAAATCCTCTAATTTAAAATGGAAAAAAAGGATGCAGTTCTGCATATTAGCAATTTTTTCAGGCAATCAAAATTTGCCATTTGTCTAAATGTCAGAGGGGGAAGAGCCATCCTTAGTTATTTTGGTAATCTAAATTTGGTTTATGTTTGATAAAATTTCTGTTCTTCAACAGTAAACAAATATAAAAGAGGAAAACTTAGAATATAGTAAAATGTGCCGTTGCTTTGAGTAGCTACTCAGATCTATGACTTTCATTAAAAAAAAATAATTTGAATAACATTACCACATCTAATTCAATTCAAGCAAATTAAAAGTACTGAAGCAAGACCATATTTGCAGAACCTCAGGAAAAAAAAAAATTAAAGACCCATGAGTGGAATTCATTGGCAATCAGATGGTGCACTGGTTTGTCAATTAAAAATATAGAATGGCTCCATGGACAGATGTTCCTGTCCTTAGGAACCTCACTGGGATGAAGGCTTGATATTCAGTATATATCTTCCAATCACTTTCTATCTGGTGGATGCTTTGGAATGAGATGTTCACTTACATATGGAGGTGCTCCAAGAAACAGCCTTTTAATTGAAGCTGAAGTCTTGCTCCTATGGGCCCAGGACTGACCAGTGCTTAGAACCTGCAGGAGCCCATTTGGGAGGTTAACTGTAAGCACTGCTGATTGTTGGCTGCTGTGGCTCAGGGAGAGGTGGCTCTGTGGGCCAGGCTAAGATGAGAGCAAGGAAACTGCACCTGGGAATGGAATAGTTTCATTTTTCCAGTGTGTATGCAAAGTTACTGCATATCTTCAAATACAGTCAGTTTCAGAGGAGTTGAATTTCCTTGACTGACTGCACATCACTACCATTTGTACCAGTGAAATTTAAAAATCTCTGAATGCTTCAGACACGTTTTTGTTAAGAGTATTTGACAAGCTCATCATCTAATATTTGTAGATCGTCAATTTATCTCACATTTGGCAAGTAATATTTATCTTTTTCCTCGAAGTTACTTCCTGGTCAGTCTTTCACTGTTGCTATGTTGGGGTAACTCGTCACTTAAAAAATGTGCCTTATTTCTGCTTTAATTACATTTTGTCTCCAGTCTTCTTTCCATGGCTGGGTATTTGTGAGGCATCGATGATGGTGTATTTGCCAGTGTATCTCATGCTGGCTTTATTAAGTATTTTCCCTGATATGGAAGTGGGATTCCCATTCTACTGCTCACCTTGTCATCCCTGGCTTTGTCACCCTCCTCCTTCAGTCCCTAAATGTGACTCCTGCTGCAGCACAGATGAGCCACAGCCCAGCCCTGGCAGGATTTGTGTCCGTGTCTGAAGCCAGGCAGGAATGGGAATTTTTCTACTCTAGCAGAGAACTGATGATTTGTTATGCTCAAGCACTGACATCAGTTTTGTTGTGACTTTGTGCTCCATTTTGACATTGCATTATACAGTCAATTTGGCATTGAACTGGAGAAAATGAGAATAGTAGGAAGCTGATTCCTCAAACTATTAATTTTATATCAAAATCAGCCCTCCAAAACGTTGCATGGAAGGGGAGAAGGAGTTCTTTTTCATTCTGTTTTACTCACCAAATTACACAGTTACTTCATAAACCTTAAAATCGAGTAAATTTAAAATCAGCTTGTGCTACAAAGCCTGAGGTTTGGTATTGGCTGTCCTGTTGTGTGTTGTAGTCACTAATCCTTTTAATGAAGAGCTTTTAGCAGTGAAGAGATTCTATTTATAGTAAAGCCATTAGAGCATAAAGCTCCTCATTGCTATTCTGCAGCATGGAGCTGTAATGTTTGTCAGTGGAGAAAAGCTATTTTTAGGTGCAGCATTGAAAACCAAGGCTGAAAGGTCAAGAATCCTCGGGGGGATATGTTCTGCTACATCAGTGCTATCACACAGCTGCTGTTTACTCTCTTATCATGCCTCAGTAATAAGAAGATATTTTTATTGTGACACTGAAGGTATAAAGCATCAAAAGGATTTTGCGCATGAAGTGAATGCTTGGGGAGTGATGTATCCAATCACATTAAATGTTCTGCTTCTTGGGAGAATGATTTTATTTTCCCAAAGACTGTCTCAATACCCATTCTTCAAAAGATTCATTCTAGGAAAGTTGTGGTTTTTCAATTTTTTTTCTTTTTTTTTTTCTTTTTTTTTTTTTTTCATTAAAGGAGATAAGACCTAATGCGAGCAAAAGACAATCTGCTGAAATAGTGAAGGATTTCAGGCACACACATTTCTGCCTGACATCTACACCATTCATTTTCTTAGCAGTGCAGTGCATGAACGAGAGACATAAAATCAACGTGGAGTTTGCCAAAGGAAAAAAGAGCCTGGACATTTCTGTTGGTAATTTGAGGAGCAGAATTGTGGGTGGTGGGTGATTATATCTGGCACAGGACAGCTTGTAGCACACTGGGTAGGTACTCAGTGAGCACAAAAAGACCATGTGGTCCTATTGAAACAAGATATGATAGATGCTATGTGAAAGGGAGAAGGGAGAAAGGAGGGGGGAAAAAAAGGATAATTATAGGAATACAAGTCTGCATAAATTAGCTGAGTCTACAACGTGGAGGCTTCAGAGGGTTTTCTAATATCTTTATATAAAAATCAGGGGGAAAAGAGATTAATTGCCACATTGAGAAAATTAGAGTTGGATGATCAAAGGGAAGGCAGAGAAGAAATGGCCCGTTGACAGATGGCTTATAAAAATGAAAAGATTTTTCTGAGGATATGAGTTTGGAGGTTTGTGCTGCTTGGGGAGATGCAGGCACTGTCATCATATTTTAATAATAATAAGCTGCTATGCAACCCTTTTTATTCACCAAACGTAGCATTGGAGAAGTATGAGTACAATAATACACTGATAGGTACACTTTCTTCTCAGGGTATAATGAAATTAATTGTACTTCTCTGAGAATTTATTCAAGGTCTTGCTGCTGAAGGCTCCTATCTTCTGACACATGGAGTCCATTATCCCATACCTTTTAAAACAGTTTCTTTCATATCAGGAAATTATTTTAATTCTTCTCTTTCTCAAACCAGTTTTAACACCATCTTTCCCAAGCTTTCTGTATATGCAGTATTTGACTAAATCCATGTGGTTATAACTGACAAATTGTTCCCTCTGCCAGGCAGCAGCACAGAGTGAGCACACATTAACTGGAAGTTCCTGTCTCAGTACATAAAAAAAACCAAAAAATGGAAGGATTGTCAAAAAAGAATTGGGGAAACTGAAGGGATCTCAATTCTACATTTTTTTATTTTCCATAATTGAATGAGATTTAGGTAAATGGGCATTGACTGAAGGGAAAGATAGAGGAAGGAGGGTATGGCTTTGTGAGAATTCAGGGCAGTAATGGGTTGTTCCTATCAAAACTGCCAGATGTTGCTTAGTCACATTATCTCTCATCTCTCACTCTTATGTGAAAGAAACTCAGGTGTTCCTGGCTGTGTCACTTCATGGCACAGTGACTTAATTCAACTCACTAAAACAGCAGGAAAAAATAAACCAACACCAAACCAGAAAATAAATAATAGCTTCTGGTTTTGGGTGGGATCAGGCTGGGAGGTTGAGTCAGTGTGTCCTGCACCCCTTGGGGTGGGCACAAAGGAGGGCAGGAGGTATCAATTGTTCATGAATTCTTAATTCATCTTAATTCAGTTTTACCATCATGTGGAACAGGAGCCAGTCAGAGGAACAGGGACAGTAGCTGGAGAGAGGCTCATTTGAACTACAAAAGGAATCAGCAGAGAACGTGATAAAAAATGACATAAACACATAATCCATCTTAACATACAGATTAATAAATTATTTATTTATGGCTTTCACATCTATTACAGCTTCATATGTTTGTAGCTTTCATAGCCCAGGTGTTTGTGAGGAAAGAAATAGTGACCTAGAATAAAATGAAATAGTGTTTGTTTTCTGTGAAAATGCATATGATTTCGCTGCTCTAGCTGCTAGAGTATTTCTGTGTGTGAGTTTTCCTCCACCTCTCCAGTTAATCTTGATGCTTTTTGTACTCATTAACACTGAACAATCCCATGTTTGCATTCTCCCTTGCTTTCTTAGACTATTTCACTCCTGTTAGGGCTTAGACTGGTTGTAATTACTTTAGTGGTTGTGTCTGTTGAAATTTTACAATCACTATGACATCCTTTTGTTTTTCCTGCATAGTTGCTGTTTTCACAGTTATCTGTTCACATACCACATAATTTGCTTTATTAGACAAACATTTCTGAGACAAAGGGATTTTTTTAACTTTTTTTTTTTTTTTTTTTTTAACCATTGATGGTTTTGGTTAGTAAAAACAAAGGAAGGTCTTTTGGACTTCAGTGGGTGAATGTTCCATGCTCTTGCTTGGTTGTGCCTGGCCTGAAATTGAAGACTGGTAAATTTGCTATCTATTGACATTGAAGACTGGTAAATTTGGTATCCATTGACAGTCAAATTTGCTGTAAATTTGTAAAATTCAATGCAAGTCAGTTGTTAAAACACTTTGTAATCATTAAATTCTCCCCTGAATTTCTTCCTTGTGCAGAGATAGGTTAAAAATAATTGCAGAGTAAAGACATTCCAGCTTGTATTGATGTAGTCAATGGACATGCAGCAGTTAACAGCTTTTACTGGTTTATTACTTTGAATACATAGTTTTTGTGAGAGAGTGGAAATGTCAAAGCTGTGTCTGTAGTGAACACAAGAATACTTGCCTATAATTACTGTTTCCTGAATGATTTTCTTTTTCTGAGAGAGGTTTTATCTGTTCTTCTTTCTGCTTTATCTGAGACTTGTATACTTGTCTTCATTTGTTTGTTAACCAAGGGGAATTTTTATCTTCTTACTGTCATGTTTTGAGATTTATGTGATTGCCTCTAATTTGGAACTTGGCAAAGCTTATGAAATATGGAAATTATATAGTCCTGACTTAGTTCTGACCTAATATACCTACGTTGCATCTTGCAATGATGCTCTTGGCATGTTTGATGGCCCTGCAAGTCCCTTTGTTTACAGTCTGTCATCACAAAATGGATTTGGCTCCTGGTTACTCTATAAAAGGATTAACAATTCCTGACACAGCTGAAGTTCCAGTTTTGGCTTTTTAGATTAAATCTCATTGTAACATCTGAAATATCAAGAATTGTTATTAGAGACAGATGGAGTTGTTTTGGGAGGTGTGGGGAGACCAGTGCAAAGCTGTGGGTGTACATCTGAGTGTGTCATCTTCTCAGCTGCACTTTTTTGGCTGTTACAGAGCAGTGTCTGGAGAGTTCAGTTTATCCACTTGAGTTAATCTGTGGCTTCGGTTTATTGTATATACCCAGCCTATGCTGTAGATCCAGTTCAAATTAAAACAAAGTGCAAGGTCTTGGCACTTCACTCCCATCTGAAGCAGCAGTTGTTTGATGGTGGCAATGTTGGGAACACTTTTGCAAAAAAAAGGCTGCAGGCAATGGTTAACATTTTAATTGTCCTGTCCTTTAAATTTGCTTGTTTCGGGAGTCTTGTCAATGCTAATGCTGTCTCCCTCATGCAAAGCCAGGATGTGATTCCAGACCTATTTGTTAAGTGTTTCATTTGCAGCTAATGACTTGCTGCTGGTGGATGTTAAGTGTAAGTGCTGATGTGTTTTATTGTCTGTTTAAAGCTCTCATGAATCTCTGCAAGTGTCTTAAGATGCATTTTTGCTGTGGTTTCCTGCTTGTGGTTGGGTGTCATTCAAGATTTGTAAGGGATTAAGAGCTGTAAGGTTGCCTTGTCTGACTGCATCTCCCTCTATGTGACATTTCAGCATTTGGGATCCAATGCAATTCACGTTGACAAAATCTAAAATGGGATACTTAAAGGGTAAAACATTCTGGAAATGAACTTTGTTGTTCCTGTTGTCAATTAAATGAGCAAGTCTGAGTGTAAAATCTTCCTCTTTGTTCAAGATTCTTGCTTGTGTGCCTGTTGACATGCTGGAAATGCAGATAAGATGTGATAAAAGGTACTGTTACTATTGCCTGCCCACATATGCAATTGGTTTGCTGCATAAATACACCCACAGGCTTGTTCCATGCAGGGGCCTAAGTAGCTACATAGAAACATATACTGTTTTTGTTAATTCACAGAATTCTTCTGTGTTGTGTTCAAGACAAATATAGATAAATAAGCCAAGACTTCATTAGGGAAAACTATGTTCCTGCCAAGTTGTATTTCAGTAGGCCAAAAAAATTCCTCGACTCTTCTGAAGGGAATACCTGTGACTTCTAACATAATCAATCTGTTTCTAGGTATTAAAAGATGAAGATTAAAGGATAATTTTGTCTTTTCACCCAATAACAGGTTTTTAAAAACATGGAAGGAGAATATTGATATCGTGTGGGGAAGCAAAGCCTATGTTGATGTCTAATTTGGACATCATGCTTTGCATCTAAGAACAAAGTGAAATATGAGCTAGAAACATGAAACATGATTCTGAGCAAATAACATCTTTGATAGGTCAAGTGTCTAACTAGTTCCCAAAAAATTAATTGCAAAATTCTCCTGTGGAACTGCTGGAACTCCTCTTTCATACTGTGCCTATCTGAAGAAATGTAATTATCAGTCTCTGCAACTGTGTTACTGACTAAGACTCCAGTGGAATTTTGATAAAATAAATGAGCAAGTCTGTTTAACTGCAGAAGCAAATTCCATCTTCTCCATTTTATCTGGTTTCTTTCCTGAACTCCTTCTCCCACGCCAGCTTTCCAACTTGGCTTGTTGGAGATGCTCTACAGCATCTCCATCATTTTCTTTGGCTTGTGTGGTTCTCCTGAGCTGACAGAGCTCGAGCCTTGCTGTTCCCATTCTCCCAGGATTTGTGGGATGATGTGGAAGATCACATCCCTTCTGGCTCCAGACTAGAAGTCCTGGAATAGTCACATGGGTGTCTTTCTCTGAGGGCAGGATGAACTGACTTTCTTCTTCTGACCAACATTATGTTTATAAAGCTGGAAGTTCTCTTGGGAATATCAAAAAAAAAGAAAAAAAAATATATTGAAGAACTTCATATTGGAGAATGATATAATTCTAGGTAAAAAGTTGGTTGCAACTTCTAAATTGTCCAGCTGCACTGGTATGGGAAGACAGTTGTTTTCCCCCTGTTGCTTACCTCTTGTGGATTTATGATGCTGTTTTTCTGAGAACACCAAGATGTTTTTTATCATCAGTGAACGAATCATATCCCTGTGAGAAGCATAATGTGCATATTACATATAGACAGACTGAGAAAAGATCATTACTTTGCCTCAGGCTACGAAATAAGGCAGTAATATAGTGGGAAGCTCAGTCTCACAGCCTCCTGGTTTAACCAGTGAATGACTCATTATACTGGCTGAAAAAGCACTAGGAGTGAATGGTGGTGAATAAAGCTTAGGAAATGATTGGTCAGAACAGAGTGTCCTGTTAGGGTTTTTAATAACCTGGGACTTTCACACCCATTTTGAGATTAAACTAAAACTATGTGACTGTATTTTGCTTCTGGCAACATCCCTGATTAATAAGCAAAGCAAATGTTTATTGCATTGACTTGCTGTCAGTGTCTTTAGTTCAGTGCATAAGAGCAGTCTTTTCAGTTGTGGTTTGACTTTTTGGCAGATATTATTT
This sequence comes from Toxostoma redivivum, assembly GCA_013397375.1. Classification (NCBI taxonomy): domain Eukaryota; kingdom Metazoa; phylum Chordata; class Aves; order Passeriformes; family Mimidae; genus Toxostoma; species Toxostoma redivivum. Next base: position 353,161 of record VXBI01005959.1, on the reverse strand, counting down.
TGTTGCTCCATTTGCCTGTCCCTGATTTGGCAATGAGGTGGCATTATGTGGATACTGGAGCCTTGGAAACAGAAAGGAAAGGAAAACAGAAAGGAAATAATTAATAACAAAAATGCACCTGCTGTTGATAGGATGCATGCGTGTGAGACGTGATGTTTTGGTAAAGGCATGTTTGTAAGAGGTGTTGCCTTCCTTGGACCAATAAGCTGACTCTATTCTTGGTTCAGTGAAGTAGTCTATAAAATGTGTGTACTTCTACAGTAAATCTGCTTATTTCTACCTTTGAGAAGAAGCCGTGTCGTTGTGATTTCTGCACCGCTCCCTATAGCAGACAGCGACAGCATTAGGTTTCTGTTCTTCTGATTGACAGGACTTCTAAATATCCCCCTCAGCATCACAGCAATATTAATATCCAGAGACCTTCCTGATCTTGGAATTGCAAGAAGCCTCCTCTAGGAAGAGATTTTATTTTTAATTGTAGGTAGTGGATCCACAAATCTGTGCTCAGTTTATTCCAAGCCCATTATCGAGGCTCAGAGGAACTTCAATGGGATGTCACTGGGATTTCAATGGAATTTGACACTGGGATGTCAAATTCCCAGTGTCTTCCTGACCCTGCAACCTGATGCTTTCCTTCTCCTTCCTCAAGTGTAGTTTGAGGAAGATTTTTTAACTGACCTAAGGGCTGCTTCAGTCTTTGTGCATCCCCCACTTCCCAGTTGTGTACTGGGTTTTGGCTCTGGTGTTTGTATCACTGCCAGGTAAGTCGGAATAAGGAGTTGATCTCTCTGGAAACAGTTTTCACTCATCATTGCCAAGTCTTCCTCCAAATTATTTCCTCAATTACTTTGTGTATTTTTACTACCTAATTTGTTGCAGATCCTCTGTATTGATTTGCCAGACCAGTCTGACAGAAGACTAGCCCAGTGAGAAATGTCAGTAGTTTTCTATGGCAGCAGTGACTGGAAAGGCTGGTGGGATGATTGCCTTGATTGCTTTGAGAGTTGCAGACTCAGATCCTCTGTTCCCAAAAAGAGACAGGAAATAGATTTCTAAGGACATGGAATTTCTTTCATTCCTACCCCAACCCTTCTTTATGTGATCCTCATGAAAATTGTGTTTTATGATTGATGCCTGTGTCCCTGGGCTTCAGTGTGCAACCTCAACACCCTCCAGTGCTGGAGTAACTTATAACCCAGGGTTCCTTCTGTGCAAAGGAAACCCCACTGCAGAACATCCTTGGTCTGTGTACCTTTTCAGCTGGATATTTTGAAATACAGAACTCTTCAGAACTGACTGCTCAGTTCTAGCCAGAATTTGCAAGTTGTCTGAGGGTTTCGTTTTCCTCCAGAGTTGTATGACTAAGCATGAGAAGGGAAAACAGATTATTCATCACTGAAAACAAACAAATAATGACTTAATAATCACAAATCTAACTGAGAAAGCAGTATTAATTATTCATGGAGGGTGATTTATCTTAAAGCATACTGTTAGATTGACAGCTGAAATAAAGACAGATGTTTCTGCTTTGTCCCAGAGGGCTGGAAATACAGAATTGCATTTAAATTTGATACCCACATAATGATGTGGGAGATTATGGAGGTTTGTATAGTTGTTATTTGTGTATGAAGTTTGCTTTGAGTCACAGATGGAAGCACTTTATTTAGTATCTATGCTGTTTCTAGTTTCCTGGAGTTGAAGAATCACAGAATCATAGAATGGTTTGGGTTGGATGGGACTTTAAAACTGATCTCATTTCACTCCTTGCCATGGGCAGGGACTTCTTCCACTGGACCAGGTTGGTCCAAGCCCTGACCAGTTTGGCCTTGGGCACTTCCAGGGCTGGGGCAGCCACAGCTTCTCTGGGCAACCCGTGCCAGGGCCTCACCACCCTCACAGGGAAGAATTTCTTCCTAAAATCTAATCTAAACCTTTTTCTTTGTGTAGATACTGCACCGTAAAATCTTTCTTTTAACACTCTCACTGTATATTTTAGAACAGGAATAAAGACAAATGAAAAATGCCATGTATTACTTTGGTAGTTCATAATTATAAAATCACTCCTAGTAGTCACATTCCACTTTTGAAGTGCTTTGCAAACACACCTAAATACTATAGACCCATAGTTTCAGAATATAACATTTAGATTAAAGGTAGAGGCCCTAAAGTAAAAAGGAGGGAAAAGGAAGGAATAAATTTCTGACAAATCTTGGTTTCAACTCTCAGAATATCTGGTTTTGTCTTCCACCTTTATTGTAAATATGTTGTGATGCTGTGGAGAGGTTGGTTTGGTTTAATTTTGTTGAAGCAGTATTGTGGTGAGCTACTGGAGTTTTAAAGAATGTAGGTGGGCTGGAGCTCTGCCATCATCCATTCCAGACCCCACTTAGAGCAGGGCCAGTCCTGTTATTATAAAGAAATGCCAAGTCAGGCATTGGAAAGGAGTGGTACCATCATTGTTTTGTAATTTCCCAATGCCAACACATGCACTAGAGCCAGCTTTGATTCTATGTTTCCACCCCAACTCTCCCAGTTAATTTCCTAACAGATCTCTGCAGAAGCCTCTAAGATGCACTGAAGCTTTTCTTCAGTAGTTACATTATTTATATTTAGAATTTTAAGGTGAGAGGAAGGACTTAGGGTCGCGGTGAGGAAAGGGAAAACAAGTTGTGAGAGTTAAAAAATCGTTTTTGGAATGGGAACTCGGAATCTGTTGCCTTAGTTTAAGGTGTTAAAAAGGTGCAAGGTTAACACAGAAAACCTTGTTTGTAGATAACTCTTTTCTCTTTGTGTAATTTTATCTGCTAAAGTATATGGCATCATCTTGGAAGTGTGACAACATGAGCTTTATTTAAAAAAACCCCCACAAAATAAGCCTTAATCCAAAGCAGCATGTACTTGCATTCAGTGCTTGTCCTACTGATCAGCACATATACTGATAATAACCCAGATTTACTTGAACCCACTGGGCAAATCTATGGTATTCACAGTTACATGTTTGTATTTTTCATTGTCCCTGAAATTTGGGGTGTGTACTGCTATAGAGTGTATTTATACATATAAATAAGTAATGTAGTATGTGTAATGGCTTTTTAATGTATTTTAACTCCCATTTTTCCTAGGCACCCTGACAATGCTTCCTACTAAAATCTCCATCTCAGAGATTTTAATAATTTTTCTCTAATATTTTCTTTAGAGAGTTGGTTCTTTCCTGGAAGCTTGTTGCCAAGCTAACTTCATTATGCTGTTATTATTTAGGTTTTCCTTCCATGAAATAACACCGGAACTTCTAAGAACTTAATTTTGTAGAATGGTTGACCTTTCAAGATATTGAAAACACATACATTTTCTTTGGGAAGATTGCTGCATTTTATATGTCTGGACAAACTGAGAAAACTTCTTGAAAAGAACTTCTCCAGCTACTTTTCTGTGCTGAGGCCTAAAATAAAATTAGTAATAATTGCCAATGCCTCTTCACACGGCTTAATAATAGAACCTATGGTAGAACATCCTATCAGCTGATGACTGCATTTATCATTCCAGGAGAGAAAAGGCACATGACATTTTAACAGCCTCAGGCCTTTTCAAAACAGGTGATTTTTAAAATTTTAAAATGTCTGTTGAAGACATTCATTTGTTTCAGCATTAGCAATATTTGGATCCCTGACTTAAATACACTATTATCCTTACCTTTTAGCTAGACTCAAGTGTCTGATGTTATAGGAAGGGGCTTTTGGCTCCTAATTATGCACATTCTTTTGTATATTTTATGAAAAAATAATTTTGGAATTGCATCCTCCCTGTCCAGGAGCATACAACTTTTGTATATATCAAGTTAAAGCAAAACATGAGACTAATGGATATTTGATTTTTTTGGAAATAGGATTTTACTATATAATGAATTCTTGGAGAACAATTATTACGTGTGGTTGTCACATTATGGCACATATCCCTGCCACCTAAATCAAACCAGCCAAGGTAAACTGGGAGTTTGCAAGATTTGATAGTCTTTGTTCCTTTACCCTGATCATCCTGGTATTCATTCAAGTATATCCATATTTTTTGTCTCTGCTTTCACATTTTCCCATAAAGATCTTTGCTGCTGTTTCTATTTCTAGACACAGTTTTTAGTTTAGTGTTTGTATTTATAGTGTTCCTACTGCACATGTTTACATGTACAAAAAATGCACTCAGGCTGTATGTGGGTCAGTTTAGTTTACATGGTTAGTGTGTTTTTATGCAGAAGACGTTCAGGTTTGGAGTGGAAGAAAAGACTGTGGAATCCAGGATACAGAAACTTGGTAATTTAGTTTTTTGAAGAAACACGTGATATTTTCACCCTGCAACCACTTGCTGAATATTCCATAAATAGACTTTATTCATATCCCTCTAGGAGAAACGTGGCTGCAATTTATGGAAAGCTCATCGTGCTTCATGGAAAAGCTGAATGCTGCAGCTTTCACTAAAGCTCGCTGGTTCATAAATGTTGCAGTGCTATGAGCAGTATAGAAGTGGGGTTTTTTTTGATGTTTTTTTTCTTTTTTTCTTGCCTTTCTGGCAGGCAGTATGATTTTATTGCTTTAAGATAATTCCTGCAGAGTTCAAAGAAGAGAAATGTGAATTCTCAATGAATTTTTGCAAGAATTTGATGCTGGCTAATCAAAAGATTTTCAGAACAATCTGAGAACTTGATTGACAAGGTGTGGTTTCAGTGGACTGTGCAATTCTGTGGCTTCCACTCAGACTTGTGTGCAGTGTCACATTCCAGTCAAATAATCTTTTCTTGATTTGCCTGTCAGAAACTGAAATTCAGGGAGAAACTTAAGCTGGGGTTCAGCCCTGGATAGCTGCAAACCTCACAGCTTTCATATGTTAACAGTGGCAAAAAACCTGATCAACAGAAAAGAGCTTTGCTGTGGAGTGACTTTTATTTTCAAAAGATGAAATCTCTTACTCACAACAAATTATATTCTCCCCTTATCCCAGCAAGTGCTTCCATCCTGAGCAGAAATCCTGTGACAGTGGGACTGGTGCTTGTAGAGTCCCTGCAGTGTCCTTGGCAAAGTGCTTGATGGATGAGCAAGAGAGTGCTTCTATTACACAGATTATGGGCAACTCATTCTTCATAATAACAGTTGAGTATGGTGCATTGCTATTTACCATCCCAGGCATACCAAATTAAAGTTTGAATATGGTTATATTAAAGCCATATATTAAAAAAAAAATCTTTCTTATAAAATAAAAGAGGATTCACTGTAGTTTTAACTTGCTGGTTTTATGCAGCATCTCCAGCCTTAGAACCTTGTGTGGACACCAAGGACACTGAGTCATGGTTGAGGAGGGAGCAGCTCCTTCAGTTCATGTCTTGTGTGTTTAAGTGTAAATAGCCAAACATAAAGTAGATGTGAGAGTACAGATGGAATGCAGAGAGCATAGCCTGATACTGCTTTAGGTGGGCTATTGCCTGCCACAGGTTTCCCTCATTCCAATGACCCAACTCCCACCTCTGTTTCTTCCCATGCTGAAAATAGGATAAACACTTGTTGCTGTTGCATTTTGGCTTTTCACTAAATGGAACAATCTAGAGTATCAGAAAGAGGTAAAAAAACCCTAAAGAAATATTGGAACTAATTAATAATTCAAAGGAAGAGCTTTTTTCCTTGTCTTTTTTTTTTTCTTTCTTTTTTTTTTTTTTTTTTTAAAGAAAGTAATTAGGTATCATGAATATTTTGGTTACTCTGCAATAAGCAAATCCTTAAGGGATGAAAATGTGCTCTAACTAGCTGCTTTGCAAATGTATAAAATTCATAATGTGTTTGATTAAAACTTCTGTATTGCCTAATTAAGCTTTGCACTGAATTCTACAAACATTTCATCAGGAGTAATTCATAAATTCTGTAAGGTATACACACTATCTTTGTCAAAGATGTATGGCTGTTGAGAATTGATCAAAACTAAATAGCAAGTTAGAAACACCGTAAAGAAAGAGCTCTTTGTATTACTGGGACATTGGGCAATGTTGGGACTTCATATTTTTGGTTAGAATTGTATTTTATTTGTGCTATTTTCAAATTTTTAAGCATGCCAGATATGTGTGACAAAGGATAAATGGGAAGGCAATGAAGAGGGCAGAAACTTGGAACTTGAGTTCCAAACTGGCAGCAGGTTGCTGAAAGGATTTCTTCTTGATTTGTTTTAGTATTCTAAAAATAGAGTAATCAGAATGATGTACTGTCTTTTTCTGAAACCATTTTCTTCCCAAACAGTGACTCTATGGGTGAACAAACTGATGTGGTTCTTTCAGTGCAAACAGTGACAAATAAAGTCAGCAAATTAGCTTACAAATTCTTGTGCTGCACACAGGAATTGCATAACATTTAGAGGTAAATAAAGTGAGTGAATCTAAATAATGCCTGCCCTGGAAAGGCTGGTAGTACAATGCTTTTCAATAACCTGTTTCTTGAATGATCATTCCCAGGTCACCTGAAGTACCCTTCTTCCCTCTTTGCTGAATTTTATTATACACCCTTGTGATTTTCCAACTCAGAAAGAAAAGAGCCATAATGACATTATTGCTATGTTTTTTACTGAAATTTTCTCAAAGCCCTTTAGCAAAGCAAAGCTGAACCAAAATTGGTGGCATTCATCAGCCCCAGTAAACAAGCAGGGCTCACTCCTCAACATAGAAAGAATGTTAATGTTTCCATGCAATCCAGAATTAAGGGCCTGTTCTTTCCTCATCTCCCTCTCCCCAGTCTATTTTCTTGGCCATTCATAATACTGGCATTTGTGCTGACCTGTGTTCCTTTAAATTGTTTTGTAGCTCTTTAATTTCATTGCTCCAAATTACTCTGAGGTGAAAATTTTTGCTGTTCTCTTCGGTGACAAAGGCTGTTAGAAAAACCAGCTCATCTCAGGATAGGCTTAAATCTCAAAAATCAGCTCCACAAGGTTTCATGAGAAAAAATACAGAGTAGAAAAATAGGAAAGTTGCACAGACAACAAAATGATGTTACAACTGGAGGGAAAGAAAAATCTGTTGAATGCTTGCAGTTATTACGAAATCTGAAATCATGTGTAATGCAGGAAAAAATTACAAGTGGTAATTCTGCTTTAAGGAAAGGGTAAATAATTAGAATAGAAGAGGTTTAAAATCCCTGAAAAAGTGGCAAATAAAATAAAAATCAGGCTGCTTTCATTTCAGATTAAATTAAAAAAGTTGTAGTGAAAGATAGGGACTTGAGACATAATTCTATTCTAGATGTTTCTCTTTGTAGTTAGGTCATTCAGTAGCTTCATTCAATATTTTTATTATAATTAAACTACCATATTGGATAAAATCAGGTGTGATAGAAATTCCTCAATGAGCTTTGGATTCTCACATGCTTGTGGCTGGAAAGCTGTTTCAAAGGGGGAAAAAATGGAAAGAAATTTTAAAAAGTAATTTATTTTCTCTGGTCAAAGCCAATCACAGCTCTCCTTGTGCACTGCCCAGTGCAGCATTTGGAGCAGCTGATTTTGGTTTTTGTTTTGGTGACTCCTTGGAGGTGTCCAAGGCCAGGCTGGATGGGACAGTGGAAGGTCCCCCTGTGGCAGAGGGTTGGAATGAGATGATCTTTAGCATCCCTTCCAAATGAAGCTTGAAAACCCCAGATTTTACCTTTTTAATATAATTTAATGCACAATAATCCTTTTGAGCCAAAGTGTGACCAGCAGCATTTCCAGGAGAAGCTGAGTTACGATGTAGATTTCTAAGAGATTTCTTTCTGCTCTGGAGGAGCACAACAGTTGCTTATTTCAACAGAAATGTAAAATTCTGCAGCAGCTGATAACGTTGGCCCAGTCCTTTAATCTCTAGGCAGGGGAACATCCAAGACCTTTCAGGCTTACAAGGAAGATTTTTAACTATATTTACCAGCCTTAACAAAATCCTGCCCTAAGAAAAATAACCAGTTTCAAATTATAAATTTTGTTTTAAGATTTTCAGAGTGAGACTTTAGCTGCAAACTTTGCTTTCAGTTTTCCTGTGATGCAGAGAAGCCTGAAAAGATGTTTATGCTTAGGAAGAGGGATGCTTTCTTGACTGTAACCTTTCAAGTGGATTTTAACTTGGTGTGGTGCCTGAAGAATACCCTGTGTAGCTCATGTTTGCTCAGGAGCTTAGTAGTGATGATGATGATGATGGAAAACAAGCAGTGATCTGATTTTAGTTCAAGAATGTCAGATTATTCTTGGTGTTGGATGCTGTGGTGCATTTGCCTGCTGATGAGATTATGGAAATTTAGTTTTCATGTATTGACACTTAGTTTCCCTTATGGGCCACTTTCAGTTGAGGATTGCAGTTCCATGAGTTAAAAAATGTTTGGAAGAGAAGAACGTGGGAATTTATTAGCTGTATCTCTGCATTTTGGAACAATATTGAGGACTGAATGTATTGGACTGATTAATTTTCGTTGCTTTTAATTGCAAAAATCCATTTGAATTTAACCAACTTCTTACTCCAACTTGGCAATGCATCTGTACATGATGGCTAGCACAAGTGCTTTTGAAAATACAAATCAAATTGATTAACAAGCATTTAATCCCAAGGAGACTATTTTTTTTTCTGAAGACCTCTTTTCCCCTCCAGTAATTGTTATGAATATTTTTAAAACTGCTCTCTTTAAATGAAATATTATGCATGTTTATGTTCATATAGAGCTAAAAAAAATTGCAATGCCCGTTTAAAAAAAAACCAACCAAATATGATGCATTTATAGTTATGACTTATTTTGATTATTTTCTAAACAATTTTATTTTCCACTATTTTTGCTCATACATTCCAATTTAGAGTCATTGAGCCTTGTTTCAGAAGAGGAGATTGGCTGCATTTTCCCCTGCTCACTATGTACTTTATATTTAACGTCCCACTAATTCTGGCTGAGAGAGTGGGCACCAGTATTTGTTGAAGTTCCTTGTGTGATTACAGGAAAGTAAAAAATGTAAAACTGTATTCAGAAAAGTAATTTTCAGTGAGAACGTTTTTTACAAAACAATCATTAAAAACAGTGTAAAGTGATACACACACTGAGCCAAATTCCCCTGTGGTTTTTTTATAGTTACATCCCTCCAATTTTGTGTAGCTCCTGTTCTGCCTAAGAAAGCAAATGAAATAAAGCCATTTTCTCTATAAAAAATACCACAGGATGGACTCAATTTAGTTTTATTTTACTGCATTTCAGTTGTTTACCCACTCTGGCTGTCAAGCACACCTGGCAGATATTAGTGCAAGCCATACCATAGAAAGTGTATTAAAATAATACATGTTTAATTAAGAAATGCTTCATGTTGAGAGAGGTCTTAAGGATGCAGCAGCTTTCATTTAATAATTGTACAGCATCAATCCAATATTATCAGAGAGCCTTTAGGTCACCCGGTGTCTCCATCATCCACCTTGATAAACTAAAAATATCCAGACCTTGAGTCCTTCTGGGGTTCTGCTGATATTTCTATGGAAAAATTCTGACATTGTGTCAAAAATTTCCCAAATTCTGCTCCAAGAAATCAGGAGCAGCGCAATAGGGCCCTTATCTGCCAGCTCCTCATTCTACCCCTTATCCTGCAGGACCAGCCTTTCTCTCATTTCTTTGGAAAAATTGCTTTTGCCTTTATATTTCTTACAGGAAAGCCAACCTTTAGGAAATCTCCCACTACTTCCCTAATTTATAAATCCCTGTTTGACAGTGTAGTTCTTTTACCCTGTGCATAAATGGGACACAGATCTGTGGAGACAGATCCTAAAGGGGACCTATAATAAAATTAAAACCAGAAGCAGTCTCACACTTGAGTGAACTCTTCTCTCTTAGGGATGCTCATTCAGGCATCTTCTCCTATTCACTGAGCTGCTGTGACTTGAGTTGTCTTGGGCTTTTTTGTGGGCTCTAGGCAGGCTGTAACTGCAGCAAAACTATCACGAAAGGTATTTCTTTAGGCTGTGTATTTTACTTTTTCTGTCTGCACCAAATTTTTTCATGACATACCAGGAGAGCTTATCTTCTCTGCACTACTGCTTTCTGTGGCCAGACTAAAAATACATTCCTTGCCTACTGTTTTTTTTTTTTTTTGCCCATTCTTCCTCTTTTAGGAACTGAGTTGACAGAATAGAAGTTGGAAGTGGAAATATGCGTAGTATGAAGAATCAGTTCTTACTGAAATATTTTACAAACCACACATGGGTGTCTGTGTAGGGGATGTAAGGGTGAAAAGGGCACAGAGGTCCTGCTGTTCCATGCTTTGTGTTGCCTGTGGAGTGAAGCAGCAGGTGATTACATACAAACTTCAGCTTTCACCTAATCCTTGCCTCATTTGGCATCTTTTTCCCATCAAACTTACCCATCAACTTTACCCAAGTTTTCCCATGCGACTTACCAAGTTTGATACACTTACCATATGAAATTCAGTGTAGTGGGTTTCTTCAAGGCATAAATCTAGGCACTTGCCTAACTTTAGGAAGCTGGGGTCAACAAAATCATCTTTATTATATTAAATGCTCAATTTCATATTTATTATATAAAGTGCGCAATTTAAAATTCCATTTCTCTCCCATTTTTAAAGTTAAGCAAAGGGCAGCTGTTTGACAGTCAGAACATGCTGGTGTTAAACCAACAGGTTCCCTGCTCTCATTTAAAATTGTTTGGAAACATCTTAATTTCATTCAGAATCTTAAAAAGTGATAACCTCCTTTGGTGACCTGAATCTGCAGCCAATGTACAGACCCTGGTGTGAGAGTGACCCTGCAATGCCATGGAATCATGGAGTGGTTTAGTTGGGAAAGGACCTTAAATTAAATTTAAATTCTATTTAAAGAAAATTTCTGCTTCATATTGTAGGAAAATTTGTGGTTTTTCCACCAGAAATTCTGAGGGTTGTGTCCTGTCTCACTTCAGCCTTTGCAACTATATTTGTCCTTGCTTTCCCTGCTAGCTCCTGCAGCAAATTGGACTTTTACTACTGCAGCATGTTCTTGCAATTTCACAATTTTCTACAGTAATATTTCATCCAACACAAGGAATTTAAGAGGAAGCTTTCAGAAAAAAAAATATATATATAAAAAAAATTAAGAAAAAAGAAAAAAAGATTCTCTCTATTATGGTCAGTGATCGGTCCATTCTCTTGTAGAAAGAGATCTATCCCTGTTTAAATATCATGCAAGTTCACAAAGCCATCCATCAATTGTTTTTGAGGTACTTTTAAACTTATTTCAACAATATCTCAGGTAGTGGCTGAAGTTACTTTATTTTGGTCAGAATGTTAGGTGGATAATACTGAATTTTTGAGGTCATTGTTGATTGTTGCTGATGGTGCAGTACAATGTGGGAAGTAAATCAGAGATTATTTTGTTTTGATGTCAAGTAACCATCTTAGCATTTACTCAGGAAATTTTTTTTTTAAAAGCTGGAAACCTTTATAGAGCTGCCAGTATTTTAAACCCTGTGTGTGCAGTCTATGTCTTCTTGACAGTGTGGAAAAATGGAATGGTTATCATGGCAGAGTTTCCCCTCAGAACTGGGGGTTAACAGCCCCCATCTACAGCCGTGGATTTGAAATTTGGTCTTGACAGGAATATCTTTGATGGGTTCACATTCAACCAATGGTTTCCCATGAGAGCATTTTGAGGTTGATCTCCTGAGTGGGGATTACCCCTGTATACCTGTGTTTTACTGCTCAGAAGGCTTGGTGCAAAGTCTGGCCTTTCTTCAACAGGCAGTGTAGAAAATGGGGCATTCTTCAAACACTAAAAAAAGGGTTTCTCTTCAGGTTTAAAGTTTTACCACTATCAGAAGGCACGGTATCACTCCCAGATTCATTCTTGTGTTAGGGATATGATAGTACAACAAATAGTACAACAAAGTTCTTTGTTAATGTCTGCACAGTAGTTGAAAGCTTTTAAAAAAATATGAAATTGCCCAAATATCAAACAAATCAGCTTTAGAGTACTGTACTGTACTGGCTGGCTTCCCTATTCCTGAATTTATGTACCAGAGCTCTGACCTCAGTGACAGGTCCTCTGATTTCCATCACGCCCTGGCACTTGTTTCAGTGCAGCAGGATGGATTTACCCACACTGCTGCATGAGCCCCATGCCTGCACGTGGCAGCTGCAGACAGTTGGGATGGTTCTTTTTGAACACATCAAACTGTGGCTACAGCACTGCCAATCAAGAGGGAAGTAAAAAAAAATTAGACAATAATATGTATTTTCACGTATATTCTATCATGTTATTTTTTTTTCTTTAACATTCATTTTTTATGAAGCCATAATAATAAGGTTTTCACTTTGGAATGAGAGTCTGAGAAATTCTTCATAGTTACAATGGAAGATGCATAGTTTGTTAACATGTGTGTATTGTTAACATGTATTCTGTTTTAGGTGCTTAAAGTGATGTTACCTGGAGTAAGTATCAGTAGAGGTAAAAACAATGTACTGGAAAGTCAGGGATGGAGGAGGAACATGGGAGTTGCTTCAGGCTCTTGCTGTTTCATTTGTGCTGGCTTTAGGAGGCATTGTAAGTGCTTCTCCTGATTCCCAAAGCAAATAGCAAAATCTTCTTGCTCATAAAATATAAATAAATTATAAATCTTTTTGTACTTATCCCAGTGGTTGTTCCATTATATTACATGTTCATCTATTTTTTATTTTTTTTACTTTAAATTTGTCAGTGTTTGCACTCCTAGGAAATGTGTGCTCTTACAAGGGGAAAAAAGGAAAAAGTTTTCAAATGTTGATGGCAATAAAAATGGATGAGATATACATTAATAATAGAAATGGGTTTTATTCATTGGTTTCAGACCACTGATGTATTTTACTGAGGATTCTGGTAGCAAAGGGAGTGAATAATTTTGACATTAAGCAGTGTTGCCCTGGGCTCCGATTAAGCTGAGAGATTTGGAGACACAAAGCAGGTGGTTCTTGTGTGCATCAATTCAGTCTTTGCTCCGCTCCTTCTCTTTGGGGCTCTCTCATGAGGTAAGGGGGAAGAGGGTGGCTCTGAGTGCCCCTGGTTTTGAAGTAAATGTCAAATAAAACCACAGTTTTAAAAAACTGCAGAAAAATGTCCTGTCCATTAATCAGTTTGGGGTGTCAGAGGGAAAGCAGTGAGACTTCATTTGCCTTGGCAGGTTTGCATAGCACAGAAAAAGGGATTATTGCAGAGGCCTCTGTGTTCTTTGCATCCTAAATTGTCAGAAAGGGACAAGATGAAAATAATCCTGTTTTCTTGAGGAAGCAGTCCAGCTCTTAAAGCTTCTAGTAAACCCCAGATATTTAGGGAAGGCTGAGGGGAGTTTTATTGCAGTGCTCCAGCCTTGCAGACCTGTTGCAAATTGTATCATTTGTATGAAGGGTGACATGGGCTTAGAGAAAACAGTATTTACTTTCTTATTTGAAAATCAGTTTTCCTAAGAATTAGGAGAAGAAAGTATAATTTCAGCTTGTTTCCTGAAGTATGAATTTTTAACACTATTTTTAGTTATGACAGATTTCAAGAGGTGGTAAAACAATGCTGGTGGATGCTTTTGCTAGTGGTACAATTAATTCTTTTTCTGGGAAACACATTGTTCTGCAAACTTTTCAGTTCATTTGGTAATCTCAGCTCCTGAAATAAGAGTGCCCTTGTCTGCTCTGCAGGTTTGGAAGTCATCAGTTGTCCCAGATAAACTGGCTTGTGTTGATGAAGCTAAGATAAAAATTAGGTTCTGTTATGTTTAAATCTATTATGTGTATTGCTTGAAGTGTAATAATGTGTAATGCACCCACACAGTGCCAAGTGGAATAATCCCTCAGTGATTTCCAGGATGCTGAACCAGTGACTCTGAGCTGTCATTTTATTGGTGGGATGAAAGAACTCTTCATATGTGGGTTTTATTTTCCAAGTGTTCATTAGCATCATGAATTCCTCTTGGGGAAAAAAGAAAAGGGAAAGCATAAAGTGTTGACTTGAGAATATGTCATAAGGTGGAAAAGGAGTTGGAACTGGAAATCTGATATATTACAGAATGTTGTGGATGCTGTGTTTAGTTCTCAGGAAAATATTATTATTAACCTAACTGCTGGATGTTGAGGGAAGAAGTCTCTGGTCTGAAAATGGCACCTCAGACCTTGGCAGAAAGGTCAGCATCAATCACCATGGAAAGGAAATTATCAATCAAAAGTTCTGCAAGGTTTCTTTCCCAGATTCAGGCAGAATACTGGCAAATATGACCTCACTCTGAAGCTCTGTTTAGGAAAACATGCCTGCTTATTGTAGGCTGCTGCTGTAATGAGTAGTTGAAGAATTTTCTTCAGGACTGCTTAAAAAGATATCCAAATTGGGTTCATTAATTCAAATAAATAACTTAGCTGAGTAAATTTATTTTGAAGTATTTATCATGTTTCATGGCAATAGGGGTCTAAATAAACAGGATTTTTTCATTGTGAAATGACAAAGGGAATACAAATTGGATCTTTAAAAAAAATTAAAGAGAGGGTTGCAGTAAAATGCATTGATAATAAATACTTTAAAAATAACTCTCCAAACGACTGGACAAGATTTAAAATTGATAACTAATAGAAGCTATTAGTTCCTTCTAATTTCAGCACAGGAGGAGACTGCTGGCTGAAAATCAGCAGAAGAAAAGTTTTAAGTCCCACATCTTGTCTCTAGTTTTTCTGTTGGTTATAAAGGGGAAAATTCAACATGGACTTAATTTTTTTTTGTGGTATTGATATGCTGATTTTTTAAAATTATGCAGGAACATTTTTTCCTTTAATTAAAAACAATATTATTTTTCTTTTGCATTTGTGCCCTAAGTGGAAGAATTAAACTGAACACAAAAGTTGCTGTGGACTCTCAGATGGTGTTTCAGACCTGAACCAACTCTGGTATCTCCCATTTCAGTTTCAGCCTCTTTTGAAAACAAAGTAAAAAGCCAAGTAACAGCTTTTATTGGCATTAATGTTATCTTTGCTTTACCTCGCCAGAGTGCTCTGCACAAATGCTGAGGTGTAACATCCCGTGAGAGCAAAACTGTCATGTGCCTGAGTTTGGAAGGTGATGTTTTGGAGATGCAGGGAGGTTGATATCTTTTTTCCTTTGTAGACAGGGATGAAGGATACCTGAAAATCAAAGTGTTAGATGTAATAGCTAAAAGATTTTTGCTTTCTTCCTTTATTTAGCTTAATTTGAGAACTGGTGTAGTTCCTCACCTTGTAACATTAATTTTTTGAGAAGCTCTTCAGAATATTATGCTTTAAGAACTCTGCTTATTTTGTCAAATTTGGCTGAAGTAATAAAATGTGTTTAAAAATAAATTATAGGAGAGGGGAAACTTAATTTGGAGACGGTGTGATTGACTAAACCTTGTTTTATTATGAAACCTGATACAGTTGAGCAAATCTGAGTGAGTTATACAAAGAGTTTTGCCTTTTCCACTCTGCGAGCATTGTCATGAAACTCAAACTCAGCTGAGTTGCTCCATGTTTGCCCCAGCCAATCAATTAGCAGAACATTAATTTTTTATAAATGTCATGCTGCTATAAAATCACTTTATGTCAGTTGGTTTTCCCTGGGAACTAATTTCTATGGCACAGGGAGAGGTATTGAAGTGTGCAATATTTTGGATCTGAGCAAGATTTGTTTCAGTAGCATTATAACCATATGCCTTAAACCAGATGGGATGTAAATTATTTTCTTTGGGCCTGTTTTCTTTCACCACAGAACTTTTGATGAAAAAAACGATTTTTTTTAATCAACAAAGGCTTTCTTCTCATCCATCTTAATGAAATTAATCACCACACATGAGAATCACATCTCTATCACAAGTTATCCTAAGCAAGTACTGATTGATAAAATTATTTCTTTCTTAGTAATCCAAGGAGGGATTGGTGTCCTGCAGTGTTAAACTTTGCTACTTCGATTTTGCTGCAATTTTTGCTTTAGGTAAAGGAAAGAGTTGGGAGCAGAAAGATGTGTAAAGATGGGTCACTATGGTTAGCTCTGATCTTTTTTTTTTTCAAATCTATCAAGTTTCCCTGATGAAATTTTAACATCTGAAATTCTGACTAATGCATTTGGCATTTTTTTTTTTTGTGCTTACAGGGAAAAATACTGATCTTCTTGACATATTACTTGAATATTTGTAGCTTCTTCCTGTTGTAAGGTGATGATTTCAAGAGCTACCACTGGGCTCTTCAGCACTCTGGAATAAGTATGGAAAAACCAGAACTGGGGAACCAATACTCACTGATTTTCCTGGATTTCTTCTATCCTTCCCATGCATGTGCTGAACAGCTTTCTGTCCAAAACTCTGGTCTTGGATAAACTTTCTTAGCACCTTACTCATTATTCACGAACAAAACCCCAAAGCTTCCTTTCCTTTTTGGTGTGATCTGTGTGAAAGGAGACCTGTGCTTGGGATGTGAGAGTATAAAAATTCCATTTGCTCAGTTCTTAAAAGTGTGAATTCTAATTTACAAATGCAGGACAAAAATGCTTTTCTTCACACTTTCATCTGAATTTCTGCAGAAAGGAATTATTTTTCCATCAGAAAGGAGTCTGCATTTTCTAAAATCTCTGCACTTTCTAAAATCCCTGCACTTCTACAAAGCTCTGCTCACAGAGATGATGTGTGTACAACCAAGTTTTTAAATAGTTCTGCAATAACATTCCCCGTTTCTCCTTAATATTCTCATGCTAATTTTTCTCTACAGTGAGTGTAGAGCTGCACTCACCTGGGAAATCCCAGTTTTTGAACCAGAATGTGTCTACCTATTTGTGCTACTCCTGTTTCTCATTCTCTTTGATTTTCCATTTCAAAACAACCAGCTTAAAGACACTTGGTACTTTTTACTAAGAATCTGATAAAAATATGGCATTAAAAAGAAATAATATTTCAGGAAAACTTTGCAGCTGTCCTGATGCATATTTGCTTTCAGATAAGGCAGCTGGTTTTTGCTATTGTTCATTCAGGAGCATAAATCTGTATCTTTTTAAATAATGCTTTGTTTAGCTTTGGTGTATTGTGTTCATTCTTTATGAAACCTATATCAACCTGAGGATTTGTGAAGGTCCATAATTGAAAAGGTGGCCTGCTAAGTGTACACTCAGCCAGTTTAATCTGCAGCAATTGGCAGACAAGAAACCTTGAGTCACAAAAATATCAGTGTTCCTATAAAGCCATTTATTACTGTTATTCTGAAATAGTTGCATATGGCAAAGCCACAGTGCTCTGTGCAAAAGGAGGCATAAACCAGGATTCCACCAAGAATGAGCACTGCACTCACACTTTAAAATGGTCAACAACCTATTTGCAATGGCTGGGATGTGAAGAAGTTGAGATGTTCCATCATTCTGCTTTTTCAAACAGCTGCATTTTCTACTTGGAGCTATTTTTTTGGCACTTCTGGTGAATTTTGTATGTGTGCTGCTCATCAAACTGAGGGTAGCACAGGTTCTAATGTTTTGGTATGTCCACCTCATAATTTGGAACTGTTATACGGCTTAAAATTGTCATTTTTTGAGTTGAAAAAGACTAATCAAAGGCATTAATACCCTCAAACAAGAAACCAAAGTTAATGAACAGAAAGTGTTTAAAAACAAAAGGGGGGGTTTGTAGGAGGAAATGACAATCCCTATGGAGAGAGAAGAGCCAGGTTATGTATTTTGGAGTAAGGTTTTTGACATTCCTTCTCATAACACTTGAAGCAGAAGACACGTGGTTTAGATTACTTTTCTGTACAGGAATGCAGAATTCCTTGGAAAACCACCTGTAGAAAAATTATGAGTGGTTCATCAAGACTGGCAGAATGTGTGGAAAGGAGCTCAGCAAACACTTTCTGATTAGTATTTTCATTGCCGACCCTGTTGGTGGACTAGGAGACATTAAAATTGCAGGAAAGCTGGGAGAGAAATTACTTGAAGAACTGGAGTGAAAAATATAAGGATTTTTATAGGAACAAGGACAAGCTCTTGAGTTGAGGAGAGAATCCTTTGTTGATTCTCTGGTGTGCCTTTCCAGCAGGGTACACAGGGAATTCAGAGTACAGTCATGGTTTTGATTGGACATTTGCACAGCAGGATCTGAAAGAAGAACGAGAGAATCTTTTTTTGACTTGACAGAAGACCAGGAGGTACATGACAGCCCTCTAATATGTCACTTCTTGTACTGATTTTGGCTGGGCTAGTTAATTTTCTTCACAGTGGCTTGTAAGGTGGTTTGTATTTGTGATGAAAGCAGTGTTGATAACATGAGGATGTTTTAGGGGTATTGCTTACAGAGCATCAGGTTTTTTCTGCTCCTCTGCCCTGCCAGTGGAGACTGGGGATGCACCAGGAGCTGGGAGGGGACACAGCCAGGACAGTGACCCTGTCTGAGCCAAGGGTTATGGAAACAAACCCTGCCAGGTTGTGCACAGCAGGAAAACCTGGGGGAAGAAGAAGGAAGAGATGATGTTTGTCTGCCCAAGTCACCGTTCTGTGGGATGGAGCCTGGCTGTCCTGAACACCTCCATGGGGAGGGGTGAATTAATTCCTTGGTATGCTTTGCTTGTGTTCACAGCTTTTTCTTTCCTTATTAAACTGTCCTTTTCTCAACCCATGACCCCTCTCTTGTAAGAGAGGACAAAAATATCAGACTCCTTGTTTTTCTGGTAAAAAAAAAAGTTTGAAATAAAGTGTTTTTTTTTTTAATACAGTGTATTTGGAAAAAAAGAAAACAAACCACAAAACTATGGGAAGAGGTTGTCTTGGGAGGCTGTAGTGGCTTCACTGTGGAAGCCTCTGAGGTCCAAGAAGACAGAAATGTCTCAGAGATGATTAGGTGTAGCAAGACATTCATGTGGGAAAAGGAGATGGAGCAGATGTCTTCTCCAGGAGGAAGATCATCTGATTTCCATGACAGCCTCGTGAGGTTGCCCTGTGTTACACCAGAAATCTATGTGATCACCCATCCTCACCATTTTAATTGGTGGGTGTGTGTTCAGGCATACAAACTTGTCAAGCTATATCCTCCATTGTTGATGAGTGCATAAATTAGCTCTCTTATTTTTACATTTATGAGACTGTAAAGGCTTCCTTCACATATCAAAACAGAAACTTACACATTTCCTAATGGCTTGTAGGAAGCAAATGAAGCTTGAATTCAGCTCTTTTCATTTTGACAACTGTTATTGATATGAAGTGTAATGAAAGCAGCCTGTTGTTAGGCTTTTAGTTGTTTGGTATGCTGTTTCCAGCCTTTAATTTACAAGGATGAAATAATTGACCCCGTGTCCTTACAGGGCTGGCTGGGAATTAGTGGCTGCAGTTATGTTTTATTTAACCAGTAGTGCAGTGCCTGTGAGAATAAATGGACACCTGTCTTTAATAAACATAGAGCATGGGCTGGTTAAATGGTTAAAGATTTTTGGTGCTTGATAACCTTCTGATTGTAGAAGTATGGACTGAAAAAACCTTGTGAAGGATGAGCAGCAATAAAGTCAAAGGAAGGGAAGCAGAAAATATACATTAATATAACTGCTGCTGAGTTTAGGTTATCATGGCAAATACAGAATATTTTGCTTTACAGTCCCACAACCAAGTCCCAAGGTACTTGTGGAACAGGATGATTTTGGGTGTAATAATTGGAATTATTTTAGTGATATTATTGTTTCCTTTAGTTGCATCTGATGAACACGCAGGTCAAAACATCTTAGTAATTGTTATCATCACAGATGTGAATATCCTTTGAAGAGAGTTTGAGGATTACTACTAAATATAAGTAAACCTTGCAGAGCTCCTAGGACATAGCTACAGCATCATTACAAGTTACTGGCTTATTTTTTGCTGTTGTTGCAATTAAGTTCAGATTTCTATCAATTTAGTAAAGCTGAATTTCATGTCAGTGGTATGGTATTTAATTTTTGGTGGGAAGTTTACATGAGATATATGGTTGGCAGAGTAAAGGATATGGCCTGGGTAATTTGAGACCTCAGAAAAAACACTTCTTGCTGACAGTGGCTTGCTCTATACAATCATTTTCAATCTGTTCTCCATCCTACAACTCTGATCTTGTTTGTGTATGTCTAATCAGAATTTCTACATACTTACTTTTAATTATTAATTTGGGGACTTATGTAAGGAGTGGATTTTCTTGTGTAAGAAAGGTGGTGGGCAGCTGCCCACAAAGTGTTTTGCTAAATTCACTATGAAGAAAGCCTAACACAGTCACTGGGCAAGGAATAATTTAAATTAAAAGCCTAAAGATTATCACTTGAAGCATCAAATTGTCTTTTGCCATTCCATTGCACCAACATTATCTTGCATCTTGCTTTTGTTTTGATTTATTGTAAATTATCCACATCATTGACTAGTAGCTTAATACCAACCTTTCACATTTGCTCCATAGCAACCTCCCTTGCTCCTACTGCCTTCCATGGTGTCCTTCTGTCTCTGTTTTTATTCCCTCTTGGCCCTAAGTACTCATCCTTGACCTTCCATCTCCTCTCAGCTTGCCACTGAACACTGAATTTCCTTCTTCCTGTGCTGTTCCTGCCATACCTATTTAAATGCTAAGGTTCTCAACACAGGAGAAGGAGATGGGTGAATCCCATTCCATCGTGGGTGTCTTGCTGCAATATTTGTCACTCTTGGTGTCTTCTCTCCCTTGTTCCCAGGGACAGTGACCTGTGCCAGGTTATTTTCCTGTTATAATTGTTTGTTTTCTTGTTAACAAGCAAACCCAAACTGGATAAAGTGGATAAAGTGTTGGTAGCTGTCTGCTGGAGCTTCATTTCCCACCTCTTGCCATGTCTCTGCTCTTCCTCTTGCTTGAAGTCTGCCTGGTCTCTCAAACCCTTGCCCAGTTCTGCAAACAGATTTATTGTTGAATTTGTGTTATTGGTATGGTACCCAACACAAAGCCTCTGGGTGGCACCACAACATGAATAATGATAATTATAATGAGTCGAGTCAGCCATTAAATCACTTCACCTTCAAATCTTGGCTACATGTGGAGGCCTTTTTTTATTTCTAGAGCTGACTTCTTCCAAATCTAAAATTCATTACTCAGTGCATTTTTCATCTCCTCAGACGTGCTGGCGCTCAGAGAAAATTGGGCTGCAAAAAGACACTGAAGAAGCTTTAATTAAAAAGCAAATAGCATTTTTCAGCAGAGAGAAGAGGTGGTGAGATCTCCCCCAGGCTTTTCTTACTATAAAAAGATCCTTCTATTTTTGTTTCTCTTGCCTTTTAAAAATCCACCACCTACCTTGTTTATTCATCCCCATTTGGAGTTTACTGATCCAGATGTAAGAGAGGTAGTCAAAATTAGCAGCTGTGCTGTGGCAGCCTTAAGGGGTATATGACTTCCTTCTGTAAAAATAAAATTGCAGGCTCTGCACATTACTACTCAGCCGGGGGTAGGAAGCTCAAATAGTATCAGTACCTTTTATATTCAATATTTAATTGCCCAGTATGTAAAGATGGATTACTTTTGGCAATAAGTAGAGCAAGTAAAATGTGTGTGTGTGGGCTTTTTATTTTTTAAGTTTGTTTGTTTGTTTGTTTATTTGTTCAGAACAGACCATGATGATTGAAGGAGAAAAAGTGAAATGCTGAGGTTATCATTTTACTTGAATTTTCACAGTTTCATTTAAGGTGGTGTGGGTTATCTACCCTACTATTGCTATTCCGGGGAAAGTTAGGAAATTCAACATGTTTGTTTTTTTTTAAATTTCTATCACATTATGGTGTTTGGGACATGATTTAGTGGTGAACCTAGCCGTGTTTTGTTAATAGTTGATCTTAAGGGTCTTTTCCAACCTCCCTAATTCTCTGATTCTATGAAAAAATAATGTATTTATCCCATTATCAGACCTGGCAGAGTTGGCTGAGTTGCGGTACAATTGCTCTGAAAGCTTTTTTCTGCAGTTTACTCTCTTGTATTCAAAATCAAAGCAATGAAAGCCCATTAGAATTTATTAGCTATGTGATGACCAATTTGAAATAAGATGTGATCTTTCTTTGTACTTCACAAGAGCATATCTTGTTCTGTTATATTTAGCTGTAATTGGCATCTTTATTGGCAGTCTGAAGAAAATGAAATGGTGAGGTGGGTCCTGGGAGCTGATTAGACCCTCTTAATTACTGAATATTTGTACTCCTGGGAGACACTCAACTGTAGCTGTGGTGAAGGGGAACTTTACTCTGCTGCTCCTTTTTATCTTTGCAAAATGCAGCTACTGATGCTGCTAAGCTTTCAGTCCCTCCCTCCTCCATGTGAATAAAACCCAAGAATTATTTTCCTGAAGCAATTTTAATTTACATTTGAATGTTGGACAGTGTATTTCTAGGTGCTTCTTCAGGTGCTGAGTGTTTCCCTGTACTGGAACATGTCATCCATCCCATGGGTGTTTTAACATCAGTGATAAATTCTGGTTTTACTTCAGTTGTTAAGAATTTGATTTTTGGGTGAGTGACAACAAGATTTCACCTTTAAAGTCATATGTTAAGATGGCCTGGCCATCAGGTCATGCAATGACAGTTTCCTGAATTTAGGAAAATTTTCCTATTTTCCTATTTTTTCTCAATTAAAATTTAAAATTATTACAGTTTTACACTGTTTTCTATGAAACTATTGTTTATGAAATTCCAGAATGAGATATAAAATTGACTCCAAAGCAACTGCAAGCTATAACCTGAATTTTCTGAAAACTACACTCCTTTTCAAATAATGTTTGGGATTTTGAGGATTTCTTCATTAACAGGCACAATTTGGTTGCTGTGCAAAGCTCTGCTCTCTCTGTAAATGTTTAAAATATCTCTGTGCACTCTCTCTCTTGAGAGAAGATTTGACTTTTTAAATGTACCTCTTTACAGCTGTTTTGAAATGGAGAATTTGCACTTTCCAACATTTTCCAAGCAGCAAGGACATTAGTTACAAATGTCCCTTTTTGAATAGCATAAACTCCAATCAATCAATCAATCAATCAATCAATCAATCAATCATTCTTTCAATCTTTTCTTCTGCATCAGGGCTTTTCTTTACCCTTGTAACTGAGAATTGGCTTGGTCATCATGATCAGAATATGCAGTTAGAGAAAACTGCACCTTGAGGTGATTTAACAGCCTATTAATTTTTTTTTTTGTATTAGGTCATTACTTTTAATAATCAAATATAAGAGACCTTTCCCTTTTTATTAAGACGTGGATGTTTGGTATCAATCCTTCCAAGCAGTCTCTTCTTAGCTGGTTGTTTTGCATTTGTGAGACTATAAACCCATGAGAGTTGGCAAGGGCATTTAACCTCCTGCCACCCAATGCATGCATAAAACTTCAAGACTTGTGGTTTAAAATCTTTTAGCAGTATGAAATCTCTCGAAGTAATCAATTTTATTATAGACCTTTAGGTGCTTTTTAAGTCTTCTGAGGGACATTACCTTTTTCTTGTCTGGTGCACTGGAGTGCCTCTTCCTTGAGTCCTTAAGTACATAATTCTTAGTGGTTCCAGTGAAAATTGCATCTTGATTGATGTTCTCATATTGAAGACTGCTGATAAAATGAATTCTGAAATCGTATGATAAAGGGTGTTGAACACAAGTAACTGTTGAAGTTGGAAGCTGCTTGGAATTGTTGCAGTAATGGACAATATATGCTTCAAAAATGTCTTTTATTCATGTTATAAGATAGTCAGCCTTATAAAAATAAACTGGTACTGGATGTATTGTACTACAGAGTGATTTATGTGATTAGAAACAAGTTTTCTGTGTTACTAGAGGGGCATATCTTTAATTCATCTCTTGAACACTTATTGGAATTCTTTTATAGTGGTCTTGGACACACAAACACGATGTCAGCTTGAATCATCAGACGGAGGCTTTAGGTCTGCCTCTGATCTTCCTCATTTTCATTTTACTGCCATATAAATTATATTCTCTTGGCTTTCAAACTTTTTTCTCATCTTGTTTGGAGCAGACTATTCTACATATACTTTGATTTTTTCATAGTCCCTTTGTTTCTAGATTTTTAGGCAGTGTCCATCACTTTTGTTACATCAAGCTTTTTTCCTTGCCTAATCATCTGCCTTTGTCTTTATTTCATGTCTAACCAGCCCCATGCCTACTCTCCTTGTAAAATTCAGATCCCCTCAGAAGATTTACTTCCATTATGATGCTGAAAAAACTGCAAACTATAACAGTGCATTTTATAGCAATTTTATTATTTTAAAGGCATTTACTAAAAGGGGAGTGTAATTACAGTGCCTGTTTTATTTATACATGTACTGTTTTTCTCTAATTCTCATCTGGTTTTAAATGCCTAAATTTGCATATTGATTGCAAATAGAAAAAAAAAAAAGAAAATAATGGGAATTTGAGTGTTCTCCAAGTAACTGTCTTTTAATTGTCATCTTTCTGAAGTAGTTGACTAAAAATTACCTACAGATTGTTCAGATATCTAAACTCAACTGAACAATAGGAATCATCCCCAAAATCTCCTTAGAACAGTGCTGGCAAACCTGTTAGACATTAGCAATAGTACTCTAAGATCTGGGAAATGATACTTTAAAATCATCTTCTGTAATTTAAATATTATTAAAGGAAAAGAGGGGAGAAGATAAAGTGTCAGCAGAAGTTAATGATGTGTAAGGTATCCATGTTATTAAATATATATCACAGGTTTAAAATTTTCTTGGAAGTTGTCATGATGGAAGTACCAAGCAGCAGAATTTTATATCAGTACTTAAAAAAAAGCATTTTTTACATGTTGGGAACAGTGATCTCAGCCTCTCACAGCTTCAGCTCTTAGACTTGGAGACTCATAACAGCATTTCTTCCCAGTGATGAATGACCACTTTGATTTTCCTTTCAGTTAAAATTACTTTTGTGTAAAATACTGTAGATTTTAAACTGGGAGAGGAGACTATTTATCCAGCCCTTGCTATCTGTTGTATTTCTCCTTTAATATTGCTTGGAAAAAGGATCACCTTTACACAGGAACAGATTGTAAACATTAGACAATTTGGTATTGTAAACCACATTTCTGCCCTTAAATATTCTCTTGGGAAAGAAGTGACCGCCTGAAGTTCCCCAGGAGCAGGAAGATATATCTGAGATATTAGAGGCTCAGTAAATTGAATAGGAAAGTGAAAGGATCACACAGCACTGGGGAACTTAAACTGGGAGGAACAGTGAGGTAACTACTCAGTATATCAAAATCACTCTCCTTTGCAGACAGAGGCAGGGAGGAGGAGGATGGGGTTGTGTAATGTGTCCTTTCCACCTCCCAGTTCAGCTGTGCTCCCCTTGGGACACTCCAGTTCACCTTCTGGGAGATGGACCTTTCAGCAGGTATTTGTTCACAGGAGCAGCCCTGCAGGAGGAGGACACAGATTTATTTCTTCTGATGGCACAAGTCGTCTTCCAATCCCAGCTGGTGGCTCAGAAGAGAGTGTAAGGAGCAGGAACAATGGCACATGATCCTTTCCCATAAATACATGGCCAGGATTTACATGCCCAGCTTCTGGGAACAACACATTCAGGACTTTCTCATCTGCAGCCACAGTGAATTAATAGCTGCTAATGGTGTGGTGCTGCAGAAGTGAGATTGACGTCTCTGTGGGCTTCTGGACTCATGGTCCCTATAGCATTTGGTGGTGGTAAAGTCCCACAGCTCATCTGTGCTGTCTAAAATGTATTTTCAAGGGTTTGCTTTACATTTGTCATTTGATAACTTTATTCACGTCCCAGTTGTGTCATGTGTAACTGTGAAAGAATTAGTCCCTTGTCATCTTTATTTCATAATTCCTGATTTTATACGTCTATATGAGATCCTATTTTACTAGCTATAGAATCAAATGTTTGTTTTTTTTTCTCATGTTGAAAGTGCTCTGGGTTTTTGGAAGGGTTTATTTGGTTTTCTTAAATTTTTTTTTGTCATACCTTTTGGAGTTTTGTTGGGTTTCTTTCTGCTCTCTTCATTATTGTCTCACAATAATAATTCTTCTGTGTTGTGTGCTGAGGAGTCCTATTTGCTGTGGCTCTCACAGAGCTGTTGGCCATGTAGCTGAGATTGCTTTACAGAGTGGTGATGAATAAGAAGCTGTCAGTGCTTACCTTATACTTCAGAGCTGTCTCTTTCATCACCCCATCTCTCAGGTGTTTTATCCAGGTGAGTTGGCCTTGGCTGGACATCAGGTGCCACTTTGTCACTGCTCTCCTGAGCTGGACAGAGAGAAAACACAATGAAAGGCTCATGAGGTGAGAAAAGGGCAGGGAGTGATCACTCACCAGTTGCTGTCATGGACAAAACAGGCTTGATTTGGGAAAAATGTAATTTATTATCAATCAAATCAGAGTAGGATAATGAGAAATAAAAACTAAATCTTAAAACACCTCCCCCCACCCCTCTCTTCTTCTTGGGCTTAAATTCACACTCATATCCTTTACCTCCTTCCTCCCTGCAGAGCAGTTGGGCCTCCCATTTTATCTCCCCATCACTTGGGTGCCTTGTGCAAGGCTGCAGTAAACTTTTGATTCTGATTATTCCAAATTACTTTCTGTTGTCAGCAAACTTCACCCCTATGCTAGTCAATAATTTTTCAGACCATGTATTAATCTTTTCAAAGCCACAGGTCCCCTGTGTGTTTCCCTGCTGTGGAGAACTGATAAGTGAGCTATAATTTTAGAAAACTATAATTTTTTTTTCCTTCAACATCCAAATATGTCTCTATTTGAAGCTTTCCAGTGAACTGCATCTAAAGAATTTTGTGGTCTTTGGTCTTCTGCACATGGCTCCCAGCACCATCAAGTTAGAGCTGAGCAGTAGCTTGAGCAGGTTCTGAAGGGACCTCTCTTCACCTACTCTGGGCCTTTTTTGGTTTGGAGGGAGATTCAGGACTGCCTTGGCTGGGAGAGATTCAGCCCCTCTTTTGGGATTAGATGGACATTTAAGAATGAATCACCATCAGCGTTGAGGCATTGCTCATAAATGAAAAGTGCCTTTTTTTTCTTTTTTTTTTTTTTTTTTTTTTTTTTAGGAAAATTTATGAAGCTGTGCAATGATTTTTTGCTGCAATCATTACTGTGTTATGATTCTTTAGACAGAAAAATAGCAAGCAAATAACTATTGATTATCTGATAGTCCCCATATTTAGATGCACATAAGTACAGTTTCCCTTTTTTGGTTTGCTCTACAGCCCTAGTCTGGCCATCACAATGAAGCAATGTTTACATATTTCAGTTTTATGGTCTTTTTTTTCAAAGGCAGAACTGTCTGATCAATGTTGTTGTATTTAATATCCTTTGCTGTATTTTCTTAAATTGTATGATAGTGTATGCTGCCATGGTGGAATAAAACTCTAGACAGCATAATGTATCAAAAGTTTATATTGCAATAGTTTTCAGTAGAATTCCAGTGATAGATTTCAATAGCCATTATGTGAGCTGTTTACCAGATGCATTGACATATTTAGATTGTAGATTTTTTGTTATTTTTGTTCTTCTGCCTGGTTTTTTTTTTTAAGAGAAAGCCAAATTCTGTCAATCTGAGGAAAGTTCCTACAGAAATGATGGCAGGGGTTGGAATGAGATGCTCTTGAAAGTCCCTTCCAACCTGAACCATTCTGTGATTCTGTAATAAATTAAAGTATTCCTGGAATTAGATATAGTGCAGGCTAGCAGTAAATCAGCACATTATTTGTAAGCTAAGATATTTTATTATATGACAGATACTTAACCATGTGTAGTTAAATTCAAGAAGTCTCACACAAGATGTGAAGTTTAACTGGATGCAATGACTTTTCTTTGATACTTTTTGTGCAGGTGTAAGTGGAACCCTTTGAGACTGCGTCTTAGTGTTAGGGGTTGAATTTATATCTTCTGGGAAGTAGCTAAAAGAAAAAATAATAAAAAATGATTGCATGAAATATTTTATGCAAAAAAAAAAAAAGTTCAGTATAAATGGTGATTAAACCAAAATCCACCTGGGTTTTGAAGACTGGTACTTTTATTAGAGTTTTGGTACAGAGGAAACTCCACTGTGGAAATACATATATTAAAGTTTATTAATATAACATTGTACCCAAGGGTTGAGAGCTCTCCTTTAATGTGAAATGGCATGGAATTTTCTTTGGCTGTACATGAAAATTGTTCAGGGAATGTGGCAAGAGTCACATGCTGTGACACTTCCGGTAAATCCCAAGTGCTGCTGTTCATGTTTGCATTGCAGATGCATTCTGTGAGCTGCTCCTGTGTACTTGCTGCTCTAACTCAAATTTAATATTGGTTTGCTGATGTATTTGGCTATTCTTCCCAATGCTGGAGATTAGGATCTATGAGAATGAAGAAGCTTGGCAGGGTTCTGGACTGATGAGCTGTGAAGAAGGTTTTTCAGAAGACAGTTTTGAATTAGGGTGGGTTTTATTCCCCAGTTGCTTTTCCCCCTTATATTAATGCTAGTTCAGTCCTTTCTCTTTTAGAAGTTGTGGTCTCTCAGCTCTGAAGGGCTTTTGAAAGAAGGTTGTGTGTTGGATTTGAGGGGGAAAAGCTTCAGTAGTATTTCTGAACTGCACCAGGAAAATCTTTAACTGTACACAAAATCCTGAAAACTGGTTTTAATGATTGAATAGAGAGGGCAAACACGGTGTATTTTTTAGGCATGCATTAAAATCACAACGTATCAAAGAGGTGCAGAGACAAATTAGTGATGACACCTTTCTGACACTGTAAGGTTTGTCACTTTGTAATGAGTGACTGAAAATTTTATAGCTTTTAGAGCTTTCCATTACCCTGTGGACTGAGACTTGTGAGCTACTTGTTCTGCTGCAGGTCAGGCATACATGTTGCTGTGGATGTGAGTCCTGGTACAGATGAAGTTGGCACTCTTCTTCCCAGTCCTATTAGCAGTTATTTTCTAGCAGTTTCACTCTCCTGTTTACTCAGTTACCTGTTAGTTGAATTGGCAGCTCCTGTTTCCCAGAGCCCAGTGCAGTTATTTATTGTGTGGCTGCAGAATTCAGTCTAAAATTGCTTTCAAATGCCTTCAAGTCTTTTTTTCCCCTTCTTTTTCTTTTTTTTTTCTTTTTTTTCCTCACCAGTCTTGTTGCTGAGCTGTGGTTTAACAAACCTCATTGCAGAACATGCTGGAAGTGCTCCTGTACTAAGAACAGCAGCAAGGAGGCAAGGGGGAATGGCTTCCCCTGGATATACCTATTAGCACAAATTGGAATCACAGCTTGGAGTGATTTCCACACTTCTGGGGAAGGTCACTTGTTTCTCGGTACTGCAGGATCACCCCTGCAGTGAACAGTATGCCAGGAAAGCATGTGCTTCTCTAGAAAGTAATATCCTAAAAGCCCTTTGTCCTGCTCCAGATTGTGTGCAAAGTGAACAAGGAAGGAGGGGAAGACAGCAACGGGGAGGATGCTACTATCTACCAATTTTATTTTATTTACCTTCCTTCCAAGCACAAAACCTGAATGATGAGTTGTGCAGTAGCATTCTGCAACTATTTTCAATAAGCATTTGCTTATAAAGGAACTCCACAGCACTTTCTCAGTGCAATGTGTTGGGTTCTTGAGGTGGGAGATCCTGGCTAATCAAAGGGGAGATAATGCAAGATTCCCCTCTCTCAAATCCTGCTAAAACATCACTGTGATGACATCCTTTGGTTGCATTGCTGTAATGCCCAGATAAGTGTTTTAAAAATAATTTAAAATCATAAAAGCCAGCATTTTGAAATCTACAGTTAGCTCGTTGCCTGGGTAAATAAATAATTGAAAGCCTAAATAAATAAACAACTTTCAATGAAGCTAAATCCCAGTGGCTTCCATTGACTCAGTAGTGATTGTGGCTAAATTCAGCTCCATGCCATTTCAGGTGACTTGGACTCCTTAATTCATTAAATTCCAAATCTCAGAGAAGATTCAGCACTTAATGTATTTGCGGGGCTGGATGAAATTAGTTTGCACTTGCATGTTATTTTTCTTCCCCTAATAAATTCAGAAATTAGTAACTATGGCGTATCCAGAAACCCTCAGGAGAAAATATCCTGACAAACAGAGGTTTAGAGCATGGGGTGTGCTCATTTAATTTCTGGCTTATAGTGTATTCAGCAGTGATTTTCTCAGAATTTTCTGGGACTTCACAGCCAGACTACAGGTAAAGAAAAGATAGATCTTTGAATTAGAAGTATGTAAAGACTGGAGGGAGGGATTTTTATGAATTTTATCAAGATGACTGTGCATTTAGACATAGATATTAGAGCCAGTGCTTGCAGAAACCTGCTAAATTTGCCAAGAAGCATTAGCAATTAATGTAGTTAATTAACAAGAAGCTATGTTAAAATTAGTTTGGGCTGGGGGGGAGACAGGAGTGAATTGTAATTAGAAAAAGAAATCAGAGCTGCTATTTGGAGGATTGGTAGGGAAGTTCTCAGGTCTGGCTGTTGGGAGAGGCTCTGCATTGCGGCTGTGCCTGGTTCATTCATTACATCCTCAGTTTTCTAGGAAAGAACTCTTTGGGGTTATGTATCACCATTTCCAAGCATTACTGACTACCCTAATCAAATTTAACTTCTGCAGGCTAACACACTGATTAAAAAAGTACAGGTTTGTTGTTTTGTTTTTTTATATATATCAGAACTTCTCAGAAAGGTGAGGCTCAGTGTTTCTTGAGCATTTAATGTTGAACAAATTATGGTGATTTTCTCCAGTTAAGGTTGTGGATCCTGCTGAGTAGAATTTGCTCAAAGAAAAATGCTGCCTTTCCCAGCTTCTATTACCCTGCATGCTGTTACTAAGCAGAGAGAAAAAATCAAGGCATTTATCTTGGCAAATTGAAATGAGTTTCAAACTAGAAATATGTGAGAGTTGCTAATGAAGCAGTGAATGTCTTACACATACCATTTTATTTTCCCAGTGAAAAATGAACTACAATTAATTCAATAGATTCTTGAATAGGCCTGATGTGAGCTCAGGGAATTTTCAGGTCCTTCTCATATAATTTATTTCAAAAATAAAATTGGGCATATGGATTAGGATGTGTAAAGCAGGCTTGAATCTCAGATTCACTATGGCACAACAAAGCACATGATCAATAGTCTACATTACAAATGTTTTAGTGGGCTGCTCCCATGGTGGTGCATGGAGGAGATACAATTTATCCTGTCAAAAATTATTCTTCATTGGCTAGTGTAATTAAATATTTCATAGGTAGTGAAACTAGCTTGCTGTCTTCTAAACACCATAGATCTTATTTCTCTGGTTTTGTCCAAGAAAGGTCAAAAGAGATAATATTTTTGCTCTTTTTTTGAAAGGATTGGCTTTTTAGTTTAACATAACATTTATTTGACTTTTTAATACAGTCAATACATCCTGAAAAGGTCTGTAAGTACAAGCAGCTCTATTTAAGGATTATTAGAAATGCCATTAATAGCAAGCCTAGTAGCTTCTGCTTCCCATTCTCCTCTAGAAATCATGATCCTTTGTTTTTGCTGACATAATTACCTCCATATGAGCCAGTTCTAACAAGGCAGAATTAAGAGTTCACATTATAAATGAGCAGCAGGAACAGATGGACTGAGAAAATAGTCAGGTTCCATGCAAATATCAATCAAGGTGATTAGGAAAGCAATAAAAGCATTTGGCACATATGTTTCTTTGTATTAATAATATTAATAAAGACTGTCTAACTGGAAAAGGCATGAGGCCAGTTGGAGGTCTGGAATGTGAGATGTTCTGCTTGAGCATATTACAAAGCCAAGTTTTGGGTTGTGAGAAGATGTCACTGCCCTGAATGATGTCCCACTGATACTAAAATTCATCATTTTTTGTGTAACTTGAAGGCTGAAAGCACCTCATTTCATCCAGTGCATCAGATGCTGAGCTGAGGAGCTTAACTTTGATTAAAACACTGCTGTGAGTGGGTAAAATGGGACTGAGGCCGTTTTTGCCTGGGTTTCAGTTTTCTGGTTTGTGAACCTCCACCTGCAGATTCCCCAGGCTAAAAGCCTTCCTCCCCTGCCTCTCCCCTTGCTCTTCCTGTGGTACCAGTGCTTTGCCTTGGCTGTTGTGTGCTGATGCTGGGGCACTCCTGCCTTTCTCTGCAGCATGTGGCTCTGCTCATTAGGAGATCTGTTTGTCCTGCAACCATCAGGAGCCAGGGAGGAGAGCAGCAGAGCCTCTGGCTGCACAGCTGGATGTGCTGGGAACAACTGGAATGCACAGCACATGTCTGCATGTTCCTCTACAGGATTTTTTTGGAGAGAAATTTCACAGTGCATTCCATAGCATTTGCATGTTCCCTCCCAGGTCTCTGGACCCGTGGCAGTGTCAGCTCACACTTCTGGATGTTGCTTGCAGGGTTGTGTGGAATTGCTGCCCGTGGAGTTGATGTGCACATGCACTGGGGGTTGAATTTCTGGGCACCCAAATTGACTCAGTAGCTCAGACTTGCCTCTCAGCTATCTGGAAAAATACCTCAGAATTTGTCTGAACATCATTTACTAGCAGAGATATCTGGGAAAACCTCATCAGCCTTATCTAAACCAGAAGGTTGAGGCTGCCTCTCCCTTTTCCTCATATGCTCAGAGATGCTAAGAGTCACAGCAATGTGAACATGTGTTTTTTGTGGGCGATATTAAGTGTATGTGTAAAATGCTATATTTGCTCTGAAAACAAAAGTAATTTCCCAGTCAGATAAAGCACTGTATGAGAAGGCATTCAATGACTTTTTTTCTTATTTCTCATTTACTAATGAATGAACACTTGGAAGAAAGTAATTTTTCATTTAAATTCAGTTGTAAATCTAGGAAATGCTCATTGCTCTAAGTGAGTCCTTAGGCAGAGTAAAGTGCTGGACTGAGATCTTTGATGTCAATAGGCTTTTTCATTGAATGCTCTAGGTTTGTCTTCCTGGAAGAAAATCTCTTGTGACTGTCCCTGACTCACATATGTATTTCTAGCCCTAAATGCGGAGTTTTGTGATGGATTCAGAATTGTTTTTGCAAAAATAATACTGAGGTGCATTTCCATCTCTTGTTACCTTTGAATCACTTTGAAATACTGTACATTCAGTTATTTTACCTTCTACTTAATAACACTTTTTTCTCAATACTAGACCTTGGCTATAGCCTGGCTTTCCATAGTCTGGCTGTAACCATGAGAATTTCTAGTCAGAGCCCACTCCTTTTGCAGGCTGCACTGGGAGGACAGGAGAGCTTTCTCAGCTGGAACCAAAGCCTCATGCATTTCACTTAGCTTCTGATCGATTCTGTTGCTGCTCGCTGTTGGTACTGTATTGAAACAGTATTTTTATTGTTGTAATCTCCTATGTGCTGTGATGGTTGGCAATTTAGAAATGTGTTAAATAATATTGACTTTTTCCCTCCACTTGCAAGCATCTCATTCCACTCTAATACTATTTTAAGTATCATTTACTGGTTTTATTTTCTTTCTTATTACTGAGCATCTTGCAGAGCAAGGGGCTACCACAGTGTCTGGAGAGAAGTGAGAGAGGGCATTTATAAGAATATCCCTTCCAATTCAGCGACATGCCTTTGTATACCAAGATGACTTTACATATTATATTCCTATGACATCATTCAGTAGTTGGTGTGTGTCAGAAAAATAAAACTTACTTTGCTTTTTATTGCAGTGCATTTAACCTTTCAGGTAGTCACCCTAAATGACAAATAGACTTCCAGAAAACATCGAGGTGATAAAGCTGTGGTTCCTAAAAGTGATTTTCATTGCAGCTATTAAGGGGGCACAGTGTCTTTTCAGCTATGGTGATTGTCTCTTTCTGCTGAGACTTCTCTTGAAATGATAGTGGGGGGTCAGTTTTAAATCAAAAAGAGGTTAAAATGATGGCTTGTTGTCACCATTTATTTATTCCACTTTTGCTCTGTACAGATTTGCAAAACTCCATGTTGTTTCTGACTATGTTCCTGAACATCTGAAATGTTTCTTTAATAAACAGTGCTTCTATCCCAAATTTCACACAACTGTTGAAGCATTTCATGTTGGAGCTTCAGACCTCAGGTCAGGCTTTTATGGTGTCTTCTCTAAACCTCTGTGGGTGTGAGGGGAATGGGGTGAATGTTCTTCCTGAAAAGATTTCTTTAATTTAAAATTCTGAACCAAAATTTTCAGGCTAGATTTTCTAAATATGGAAAAATACTAGCAGGTTTTTTTTCCATTTGAAAAGCTTGTATCTTGCTGCCTAGGAGGGATGGAGCAGCCACAGCTTCTCAGGGTCAGTGATGCCAAGGCCTCACCGTCCTCACAGTAAAGAATTTCTTCTTAACACCTAATCTAATCCTGCCCTCTTTCAATTTGAGGACATTTCCCCTTGTCCTGTCCCTCCATCTCTGGTTCCCAGTCCCTCCCCAGCTCTCCTGGGGCCCCTTCAGGCACAGCAAGGGGCTCTCAGGTCTCCCTGAAGCTTCTCTTCTCCAGGTGAGCACCCCCAGCTCTCCCAGCCTGGCTCCATAAGGAAGGGGCTCTAGCCCTGTGACCATTTTTATGTGAGTGAGGTTTTTTTTCCCCCCATAAATCAGCATTAGCTGAAGTGTTAAAAATTCGTCTAAGTCTTCTGAGTAATAAATCAGGCATTTGAAATGAAATATCTCTTT
Source organism: Toxostoma redivivum (assembly GCA_013397375.1). Classification (NCBI taxonomy): domain Eukaryota; kingdom Metazoa; phylum Chordata; class Aves; order Passeriformes; family Mimidae; genus Toxostoma; species Toxostoma redivivum. The sequence goes on along the minus strand of VXBI01005959.1, from coordinate 318,540 downwards.
TCAGTAGACACCACATTTCATCTTACTGAGGCCAAATATTATCTATGGTTGAATGTGAAGGCACCACTCAGAGAAGTTTGTAGCATCACATCTGTGTAAGTTCCATTCCAGCTGCACTGACACCACAATGTGAATCTCACACCCTTTTACTGATGTAAACAGAGCCTTTTTCTCAGCTCCCTTATGCAGCTCATTTACAATTTTAACCAAGGCTTGTTGGGGGAGTTAAATTTTGGAGATAATGTTCATGCAGAGTGCTATTTTTGTCTGGAACTACAGTTGTATGCACGACAATTTACACATGAATGTAAGACATGAATCCTAATTAACTTCTAGTCCAAACTGAACCCAGTGCAGGGTACAGCACTGGGGCAGTGAGCAAAGGGGAGAGACAAAGCATATGGTGATTTATAATAATAAAATGCTGTGACAAAGGTCTGCTTCCAGTATCCATTTGAGTTTCACTGTTCTATGTTTCTAAACCAGACCTGCCCCTTGGAGATGTCAATAACAAGCAGCATCTCCATGAGTCTTTGACATAGAATCTGTTTGATAACCTAATTCTCCTCAGTCAATTGATTCCTGACCTGACTTCCATTCTTGTTTCAAATGGTTTTCTTAATAGCTCAGCTAACTACAGCTGTTGGTACTTATAGCAATTGGTACTTACTAAACATTTTTTTAAACATACCCCAGCATTTTCCCACCATCTGCTTTTAAACTGCCCGTTTGTGGGGATTCTTTGCATAAATATTTTGTGGTTCATTTGATTCTCTGCATAATGAATTAATTGCTTCTCACTTAGTTTTCTGCATAACTAATCTACTGCCACATAATTAACAAACTCTTTAATTCCTTATTAATTATTTGCTGTTCTTTTGAATATATGAATTAATTTACTTTAAATTTGCCGCTGTGGTGATTTGACATCTAGCTAATTGTTTTGATTAATCAATTAATTAGCTGCTTAATCTCTGCTTAAAAGTATAACCCCATGACTGCCTTGCAAATGTTCTAGCACCCTTTCCTGTTCTCTTCTCATTCAGTGCTATCATCTCATCCATATCTGGATGCTCCAATTATTGTCCAGACACATGGACCCTTTTAGTTTCTGTGTTTCCTTCTGATAAAGCCATCTCTAGAGCCCCAGTGATGCTCCTTATGTTGAGTTTTCCTCCAAATATTAATTTTTTCATGTTGCACACTGTTCATACACTGGAGCCTCCAGAGAGATTTGACTCTGTTTGGTTATGCCAAAAAGGGGAGAATCAGGAAAAAAGACATTGAGTTATGAAGATTCATGAAATAAATGTGATACAAGAGCAGACTGAGAATTTTTGTTGCACACAGGATGGGAATGTTTATGATTCAATATAACTGCTGAAGAAATTTTTGGTAAATTGATGTGGCTGATAAAGTTCCTGAAACTTTCTATTTATGTATAGCTCTTTCACTAGACCTTGTTGAGGCTGTTTTTCTCTGGTTCTTCATAGCAGAAAGGAACATTTTCCTTCACACTTTGCTTTATTTATGTGCTAATCTTGGACTTAAGATTTCACATCTGGTTGCTGTAGAAACCACTGTTCTCTTTGAGAACAGGACCTTTAGAAGACGTATTGCCTGAACAAGTAGTTTGATGTTATACATCATGAACAAGCCAACAGAAAAGCATACATGACATGATGAAAACTCCTTCAAAATGGAATTTTTTATTTAAGTTTTCCACAAGGTGTCAGCTGTTCTTTGAATGTATTAAATTGTGGCTTCTTATGCAAGTGGAAGAGTGGGAAGGGAAATGGTTTTATCAAACATGGAATGTGAGATGTAGGGGCATGTTCATGAGCATTACATTTAACAGCAAGAGAATAACCAGGTGAGAATCCAAACAGGTTGGACTTTTTCTTATGTTTGATGGGCACTGTCCAACTTTATTGCCTGATGTTCATCAATCTGCAGACTTAATAGTGGGAGAAATTGCCAGAAATAAAACACTTCTGAGGCACATGAAAATGTCTTAAAACTTACCAAAGAAATTTCAAATGCATATGGTAGGTTATGCTCTTATTTGTGCAAAAATTTTCAGTATGCATGATATGTATGTTATGGTATGTTTTGAAGGGATTTTTCAGCATGATTGGGTGCCTGCTGAATATTAGACAGTGAAAGGTTGGAGGTGGTAGAGCAGTTCCCAGGATTTTTTGTCCTGGTTCTTCTCCTCCTCCTGCACATCATCAGCTTTGGTAGCTCCATCTCCATTCCATGGGGCTGGAAACACCAACTGCACATGGACAAACCTTCCCGCAGCTGACTAAATTTAGATGTCTTGCTCTTGAGCTGGGTCCCACCCCCAGGCAGGATTTTGGTGAAGCACTTTGGCAGCGAGGCACCAACTGGCCCGTGAAAAGTCACCTTTAGCAGTGGTCTCCATGCCCAAACGTGTGGGAGTCTCTCCTCTGCTTGAAAACACTGGAAAATATGCAGAAGTTGTTAGTATTTCAGGGGAGTAGATTCAAGAGTCTGCTAATCTTTTTTTTTTATCTCCAATTTCTCTGAAACTGATTATTGTGAAAAGACACTTGGCAATATGCACAACCTTGTGTTTTTGCTAGAAGTAGAGGTGAAGAATTTAAAGTAATTTGCTTTTCTTTATTTACTTTAGGCAATTTGACTTGAGGCTTTTTCAGTACTGTTTTGCAACACATTGAGTTGAATTCATAAAGAATCTGAAACAAATGGATTCCTTGCACATGTAGTGAATAACAATGAAAAACTGTGGTTGAGGTTGTTGTTATTCCATATTCTGACGCTGTGTTAGTGTGTGATACAAAGAGTGTGCTGCCAAGAATGGATCATCTCTTAGGCCTGTGTGTATCCTATAAATATGAAAAGTTAGATAACTCAGTGGGCCCAAGCCCTAACATATTCATGCTGCAGATTTCCCTTTGCAAAAAAACTCCAAGCAAACAAAAAAACCCCAAAACCACAAAAAAAACTTTAAGAAGAGGTGCAGTCTGAATAAAAATGTGCTTTAAAAAAAATTAAAATTGCAGGAGAGGTGCCATAATGTACAAGAAAAATGTAAGGAAGCGATATAGGTGGAAATAATTAAAATTTTTATTATCTTTATGTGTGTACATACATTTACACTTACTGTCAGCATTTCTTACTAGTGAAAAAAAAGTCAACAGCTCAGTGGTCTACAGGTATTATTAGAGAAGGTGAAATAGCTGAGCCTGCAGGAATATAGTTCCCATTCAGCTTTGTCTCATTGCAGTTTTATGTCAGTATAAATTCACTGATTCAGTGAAATTCAGCCCACACCTTGATTTCTGTGTCTAACTAAAGCTGTGCAAGCAGAAGGCTGAACATTTCTCAGTTTCCTTTTTATTTACTGCTGATAGAGTATTATTCTATGGTGGTACAGAGGATAATATGGTTATTCCTTTTAATATTTTATTTTTTTAAATAACCAGAACTTCTTCCTTGACTTCTTGTATCTTTATTAGCTCACTGTCATATTTAAGGTTATTTTCATAATAGTGTATTTGTTTTGAATTTTAGTATTCCTTAGTCTTCTAAATGTAGAAGAAATAACCATAAAAACCTTGTAATTCCTGACTTGTTTAAAAATCTATACAATTTTGAGATGATGCTATTGATTCCATCAGCAGAGTAAAAACCATCTAAAGCAATGGCTTCTCATGTACACAAACATGTTGAATTCTGACTGATTTTTTCCATCTTCCTACTAGAAGCAAAAGTTTGTGAAAATAGGTAAAATGGAAAATATGCATTTCTCTTTTGGCAGGATTTGGCATTTTTATGTGAGATTGAGTGATTGCAATTGCTAAAAAGGGTGGAGGCAGAATACCAGAAACTACTGATCTATCAGGGGCCCATGTTGTACTCGGCTTCAGTGGTTCGCTTTTTAATTATTATATGTAATTTTTAGCATGTGAAAAGGTGCAGTGTTCATGCTGGAAGTATATCAGCCTCAGAATCAGATTGGCATTGTTTTAGCAAAACTTTGGAAAAGTAAGTGCTAAGTGAAAATTGGCTCTTTACTGCTTGTTCTTCAATTAAGAATTTATTTAGAATTTCAGTTTATTTGAAAATAAAATTTTGGAGAAGCTCAATGCTTAGCAACCTAATACTTTAATTACCCAATGTTAAATTTTGCTTAATTACAGAACAACACATAGAAATGTTTGACGTGAATAAAACATTACCAGAAGCTTGCTTTTAAATCTGAAAATCCAAAGAAAAAAGCAGGTGCTGAGACACTTAATAATGCTCAGACATTTAAAAAAACTGTCTTGAAAGACAATGGAAAGTTTTCATGGAATATTTAGAGATAATTTAGCTGTTATTATTCAATGTATGTACGAAGCTGAATAGCAGATATTTTTATATCTGAGTACATGCTGCAATACTTTCAGAGAAAATAACAAAAGTCTGTCTTTCAATTTGTATTAAAGTAGCCCAGTATTGTCTTACAGCTTTCCAGAAATGAGGGAGTTTCGGGAGTTTCCTGTACAGCCAACCCAACAACCCAACAGCATCACCTTTGCCCTATTGCACTTAAGCACTCAAATCAGCTAAACCTAAAAAAAAAAAAAAGGCTATTGAAACACTAAGCATTTCTTTTGCCCAGCTCTTGTGTGGAGCATCAATTACCAAAATAAGCACTTGCCTTTTCACTGTGCTTAGAGATTTAGAGATTACCTATTTCTCATGATTCATTTGTATTGCAGAGGAGGTGATTGATTTTCAGACCTGTGGAATAAACCCAAAAGTGCCCAGGGAAGCTGTGTCTGTGTCTGCCCCATCCCTGGAAGTGTCCAAAGCCAAGCTGGGCAGGGCTTGGAGCAACCTGGGATAGTGGAAGGTGTCCCTGCCTATGGGAGGTCCCTTCCAACCCAAACCATTTTACCATTCTATGAAAAATACTGGGGCTCTCTCTTAATGGTAATGTTTTGGTAGGCTTGTGGTTCAAGCATTTCAAAGTACAGCAGTTCTTTGTGTAAATGGGAAGTAGACTTCTCCCAGGTCACTTCTATAGGAGATGTAATATTGTGTTAGATTAGAAAGACTCCTGAATTACACTTGGTTTTGACTTGAGCTTCAGGAAATGAAGAAATCTGTTTCTGTTTAATTCTCCTTTCCCATTGTCAGGTGGGAGCTGCAGAAAGCAGAATGAAATTGGTCCTTTAAGGCCCTGTCAAGCCTGACTCTTGAGTTCCCTCATTTTCAGCAGCTTCTTTATAACCCAGAGGGTCCAGAAGGACACACAGCAGTGCTGGGTAAATGAAGCCCCACATCAGTGGTGTTCTGAGAACTTTGCTTGCATTGCTTGAGAGGAGGAAATAAAGCACAAAGCAAAACCTTCACCACAGTGAGCAGCACTCAAGTTCCCCTTCACTCTCTGGCAGTGGCTGCCCCAGCCACAGAATGGGGGCTGTGCTTCCCTGTGTTGGACCTCATCACTGTATCCCTCTCTTCTGTCCTCATTCTTTCCTAGAAAGAACAGATTTCACCAGGAAAAGTTTGTTAGGGAATTAGGGAAAAAGTAAGGGAAATTACATAGGACACAGGGCCCCAGTGAGGATTTTTTTTAAGAGGGGAAGGAAAAAAAGGTCACTTGGGAAAGAGGAGGAACATGGGAATTTAAGAGTTGTTTTCACAACTTGACCATGTGGTGCATATTACCATTCAGAAATAGATTTGCTTCCTAAATAATCATTATATTCAAAGCATGCTGTTAAATTTTAAATTCCCCTTGATGGTAATGTTTGCCCCTCTGATTTTTGTCCTGTTAGCTGAAAAATTGGAATTCGAGCCCTCTGTGGATGGATGCAGCTAAATATCAGTAGCTTTTCTCTCTCTCTGAGGCACCTTCTCACTTCAGCTGCATCCTGGACTGCCAGATGCTGTCTTTGATCTGAACTACTTCATCCTTCAATCCTTAAGTGTAACACCCTGGCCCAAATTCAGTGAGTGCTAACTTGTTTCTGAGATAGCTGCATACAGAAAAGGACACAGCTTTTACTTTTATGCACATAAATAATATTTGGCAGAACTATCAGCCTGAAAGATGTTGGGTTTGACGCTGGCCATTAGGATGACCAGATTGATTCCTCTTTTTCAAGATTTTAGGTCTTTTCATGAGGCTTCTTCCATCCTTGAGCCACTTCTTGAACTGTGATGATTTTAAATGAAAAAGACACAGCAAAACTACTGCTTTGCCAGTTCACTTATAAATATTCAGTCTGCCTTCTGTAGCTGTTATGTACAGTAGGACTAAAGTAAAGTACAAGAATTTAATGCTGTTAAAGGCTGTTCCTTTGCTTTGACTCATTTTGCTAACAATTTCCAATTATTTTTTACTCTTCTTCCAACAGATATCCTGTTTTTGGTCTCCAAAATATCTTCTAAGTTTCACTTGCCCAGTATTTTCTTTATAGACAAGTTGACATTTCTGTTGCTCTCCTGCTTGGTTTTGCATTTTAGTAACAGCCTGTCTCAGTAACTTTGAGTTTTCTGTGGCATTTTGTTCTATAATTGTGTTCCAGCAGAGTTGCAGAACATGAATGTCTTTATTTTAAGCTGTTAATTAGCAGTGGAAGCAGGAATGTGTAGTAAGCTTTACAAATTTAACATCTAAATTTAAAATGGTGAAGTTATGTTTAAGTCTCTGCAGAATATAGAAAAAGGAGCAATAGTAAGTTTTCGTTTTCACTCTTACTGCAAAAACCACATGCTGAGGTACAATGAAATCTCTAAGGCTAAGTGAGAGAGCTGGAAAACAAAGAACTCCAAAGCCTTATCAGGCTGGAATTTAACAACCTGAGAGATGTTCCAAAGATTGTTTTAGAAGTTACTTCACATAATGGCTTAAGAGTTGTCGAGAGCAAGCACAGCCACATCTCTAGCAGCTAGAGTGACAGTGGACAATACAGAAGATCTTGAAGCATTTAAAAGTCTTAGTTGTGTTTGCATGTTAACACTTAGGATGTTTTTTTAATTTCCTAAATGTCAGTGAGTTTTTTGCTTCCAGCTCTGATGCTGACCCCCCCCCCCTTAGTGTCCCTTTGTCAAGCTGTGTAATATTTGAAGATGATGATTGTAATTAAGGCTGCTGTTATTATTATATTTAGCTGATACTTTGCCTTGTTAGGAAGGACCTGAGCTGAACCATCACATTCTTATTTTCCTCATTTTTCATGTCTGCTTTTGCACCCCATATACCAGACTTCATGGCTTTCATACAGCCATTTAATATCACAGGTTTGATAACACACAACAAACAGAAGGAAAAAGATGGTGATAAATATCCCTCCAGCACTGTGAGCCAGGGGACATTCACAAAATCCTATTGCTTTTTGAAGGCAAATAATGCAGAGATTCTATATAGCAGCCTTTTCTAAATTAGCTTCTACTTTTGATTTCAAATTTAATCAAATACTAACATTTTTTTATCAGTTTCAAATCCTGATGGTCTTAAAAAAAAAGTTCAGCTTGTTCATGTTTCAGCATGTTCATGTTTTTGCTTCTGCACTTCTCCTGCTTGCAGTGTAATACATTGGAAATGTGTTTGTATTCAAGACCTGCAATTTCATAAAGCTAAATTAAAGGACACTTTTAATAAGCTGGGTACACTGTCATTACATTATGAGTAGTGCTTTATGCAGTTTTTTTTTCCATGTCAATATGAAAACAATGTTCTAGGCTTAATGTGCTCATGGCAACAAGTTATGGTGAAAGCACCCAAAAAAGGAGAGACTTAAGAGCTGCTCTTTCATTTGGTGATGCAGTTTTATTTATTTCTCTCTGCTTTCTTTTTGCTGGTAGCCATTTGCTGTTCTGAACAGTTTTGAGAGCTGCCTCTTTTAACATTAAAAAAGAAAAAAAAATTCTTAGTCCTATACTTTAAATGTCATGTCCTTTGTAAGTTGAAATTGTTTTGTTTGCACCAGGACATAAAGATTTTGCACAGCATGGGGATGTCAGATACCTTAGGGTAAGGAACCAAAAAGCCCTTCTTTTACAATGCTGTGCTACCAGACTGTGTCTTCTCACTGCTGGAGAAAAAACAGTTCTGGTGGATCACTCAGAGCTCTTTCAGTGGTACAAAAGGCCACACTCAGACAGCACTTGTGGTTTGGAGATGGGAAAGGAGTTCTTGTCTGTGTGCTCTTGCTGATGCTGTGACTGAATCCTTCTTGGAGAGCAAGGTGAGTCAGCCCATGGCAGGACAGCACTGTGGCCAGCCTGGGGACTGGGAACAAGGGTAAAGCTGCCTTTGGGGCTCAGACAGGCTGAGGGGGTTGGAAATGTCCAGCCTGGGGATGAGAAGGCTCTGGGGTGCCCTTAGAGCCCCTTCCAGTGCATAAAGGGGCTTCAAGAGAGCTGGAGAGGGACTTGGGACAAGTGTGTGAAGTGATAGGGCAAGGGGGAATGGCTTCAAATGACAGAGGGAAGCTTTAGATGGGATATTAGGAAGAAATTGTTCCCTGTGAGGGTGGGGAGGCCCTTGCCCAGACTGCCCAGAGAAACTGTGGGTGCCTCATCCCTGGAAATGTTCAAGACCAAGTTGGATGGGGCTCTGAGCAGCCTAGTCCAGGGGAAGGTGTCCCCATGGAAGAGGGGAATGAGATGATCTCTAAGGTCACTTCCAATCCAAACCACTCTGCTATTTTTGTCTGTATGTTGGATTCTTGTCACTTTTTTGGATGGTGGCCTTGACCTAAAGTATGAAATGAGTTAGTGGCAGCCCAGTGTTGACCAGGAGGTTTCATAAGAGCCCAAGTGAGTGCTGTGCTCTGCTGGCTGGAGGAGCAGGTGTTTTTCCATGGGAATCAAGCTCCCTGCCTCTGTGGACCTCTTTGCTCATAGAAAGCCTATAAATATATCCTGAAGAGGCAGTTTAACAACCTGAATGTGCATCTTGTATGCCATCTAGCAAAAATCAGATATAAAGATTTAAATTTTGGTGTTTTTGATACTTCACTACTAAATAGCACTTTTGTCTTCAAAATATTTTTGAGACTCTGTGTAGCTCATGCACACAATTTTTGGGATGCAGCTGCTAGGAAAATATTAAGCCAAAACTGAAAAAGTACATAGAGCTTGCACCAACATTAGGACTCAAAAACTGTCCCTTTATTACTCTGTTTTCCATAAGGAAGAGAGGGAACAAAATTTACTTTGAAGTAATTGGATGGATATTTTTGGTACATATAAACCATAGTTCCTTTGAGAGCTGTGTGATTACCCAAATGGTAAAGAAAGATGGAAATTTTAACTCACAGCAGGTGGGTGTGCAGTGCCCAAAAAAAAAAAATCACCTTGAAATCACAGAGTTAAGCAAGAACAGTCAACACACTGCTGTCATGGGTTGTGCTCTCAGAAATGGGGAACAAGATCATAGCTCTCTTTGGTTCAAAGCTGAGCCTCAAAATCCAAAGGTCTCAAGGACTTTGTATGATCAATATCCAGCTCCTAAACTACAAGGAGGTTATAACCTCATGAAATGCCACAAAACTCAGGTTCTTGTCCCAAACCTTGAAGTGGACAGCATGAGGAAAGAGAGTGAAAGTTGTTGAATTTATAATGTAGATTACCAGTGTTTGCTGGGTCCTTGTTTGGAAAGACAGGAACCTTGATTCTGTTGTTGAGGCTGGTCTGAGCACTTTAGTATGAAGAGGATTCTCCTCCAAATTTTGGAATCACACAGGAATCCCCCATAGGTCGCCGTGTAAATTTACAGGGCAATAAAAGACTAAATAACACTGCTGAAGAGGCCAGCAGTTTTTTTTCTACTTCTCTTAAAACATTGAACTTTTTCCATATTAATATATTTCAGAACCTGAAGATTTCTTTTTCCTTTTGTGTGTGTAGAGTGTGACTCAAGGGTTCTTCTTGTAGCTGTTGTGGGGTGCACCTACCCCCAGCTATCAGCTGCTGTACGGATTGAAGAAGAAGGGGTGTTCATACATACTCACTGTTAATGGTAAAAGTAATCAAAGAAGGGTCAGATAATCCAACAAGAAAAAAAAAATTATGAAGTTTCACATCTGTTCCTTAAGGATGGTTCTGTATGGAAGGTCTGGCTAGATAAGCTTTGATGAGCTCTGCTGGTTCCTCAGGGCTCCATCCTTTGCCCAGTATATATAGAATATATATAGAGTAGATAGCAGGAAAAGGCTGACTTTGGTCCTTGCAATAGAAGGGAAATAGTTCTGTGTCTTACCTAAACCTAGAAGTTGAAATTGCTTTTTCTTGTTTTCTGGATTTAACTCTCTCAACGGTATCTCTTTGCTGTTCAAAATCTCATCATTTTCAGGAAAATATGTGTGTCCTCCCAGGAGTGGCAATGCAGGAAAAACTCTTTTCACTGATGGTGCATGGTGTCTCTGGAAATCGTGCTCTGGAGAGCCTGTTCCTCTTCCTTGACATACAGGGAGGCTCAGATCCTGGCATAGATCCTCAGGTGCATAATTATTCACATGTAATGATTTCACTGGAGGATGTATTTTATCTCACAAACTCCAACTGAAATGCATTTTATCCCATCATTAAAACTTAAAGGAGCAAAAAGTCTCAAAGCCAGCAAACCAGCCTTCTGAGAGAAGTTAACTGCTCATTTTACAGCAAGCACAAGTTCCCCAGTGTTGAAATTTGCTTGCCTAAGGTCAAAGTGAATTGACAAGAGGTCTTGTCAATTCAAGAGCAAGACCTAGAAACAAGGTTTCAAGGCTCTAATTACAAGCTGGAAACTGAATAGTTATCTTAAACTGTTTTATTGCATTGTATTGTTGACCTGAACATAGTCAAGAAAAATCAATATTTTCCATGGACTTCTAGAGTTGGCCTTGTGGGTGGATGGGGACAGGCTGCCTTATTTAATGAAGCTGATAGCATGAAGTAAATGCTGTCACAGAGTTTGTCACCACATATTGGAGGGAAAGCAATGATTTCTAAAGAGGCTGCTATTTGCACATTTATTGATCTCTTGGTGGAGCCATAGCTACTGGTCCTTTTGTGATGCCAGATTATTTTATCAGTGACACATCATGTTTCCTCCTCAGCCCATTTATAATCCCCTTAGGCATTGGCAGAGCATGGCAAAGCAGCTTCAGTTTTCTGGCAGAAGGAGGCATTTTCTTTCAGAGTTGGAGCATTCACCCTCTATTTTTGCCATGCTAAAAATTTTCAATAATTAGAATTTCTATAAAAATAATTAAGAGCTGATGTTAGTCTGCTTATAAAGAGCCAGTGGGTTCTGACTGCAGGCTCTAAGGTTGTTACTTTATGTGCTGTGTCTTTCCAACATAAAAATAGGAGAGTCTCAATCTACTGTTCAGTGAAGCAAACACTTCTCAGGCACTCAGAGGCTCCCAATAAGTCACAAAAGGCTAAATAAGAGAATATACATCATTGTTCTTGACAGCCATAAAAGACAGTTTATGATGAGTTTTGGCTCATGAATTTAAACACCAGTGGAATTAAGAAAGCCTCTTACAGTGCTACCAGAGTGATGATTACCAGTTGCAAATGACAGGGCTTTTTAGATCTGCTTGCTGTGTGATGAGAAGTCACTTAGTGAAAGATTGACTTGATGGTGTATTTTAATATTGTTAAACAGCTGCATGTACGGTATAATGAGTCCCTAACCTTGTTTGATCAAAGTGAATCAAGCAAACTTGTTAAAGTCCTTAAAGTTTCATAATTTATGAAGTTTAAAAATTATTTTAAAAATAGAGTCTAATCGAGGTACATATTGCCATTTCTGTTTTTTCATGCTCCACAAAGCCAATTAAATCTCTGAGCAAACCAAATGTGTGACAAGGAAGAATTGAGCACAGCTCAAGGGTACTCATATCTTTGAAGGTTTATTTTTGGATGGGATGCAGGCAAGAAACTTTTGAGCCTGTGAAATTCCAGAAGTGTCTATGTGGCACCAAATGCTGTCGATGTGTGAGCTTGGGGAGATGGATGGGATGGGGACACTGTCTCAAATGGGTATTCAAGAAGTTGGGCGGGCTGGTGGAGGTCATTTGGTGGTGTGAGTTGACCATGCAGATGTTGATGTTTGTAAGATCATCTATTGCATTAAAATCAGGTTTTTATTTGGAATGGGCAAGCACAGAGTTTTCATATGTGGCATCTCCTTTCAGGAGGCTTGGAGAGATGCAAATCTTGTCTTAGAGTGCTTGCAGCTGCCACTGCACCACTAGAGGGAAAAGGAGGCTGGTGTAGGGAGATCCTGATCCAGATGGCTGGTGCAATTTTATGGCCCAGATTAGAGTGGTGAAAAAGGTTACACTATCAGCAAGAACTTGCTGCCTTAGAGACAAATTTTTTAGCTTATCTTTAATATTCATAACTTCCAGATACTTAGATCAGTCATTCTAACTCAGAGACGATAAATAAAACATTTCAGCAGTGGCTTATTAGTGACATGTGACATCATCTTAATACTTACTCTCCTTGGAGAATTAATGTTTAAAAAACAAAAGTCCCATAAAACATTAGGCTTGCACTCTGGTAATTATCTAATAAATATTTGTTTTCAGTTCCTCTCTGTCTTGCAGATGTTACTTGCAGATGTTTGCATCTAAACCAGGAAAGTTGTCTATTTACAGCTCACAGGATAATTTCTTTCCTACATGGCACGACGATACTGGTCCTTGTGAGCAGAATAAAACAAGCAGTTGCCTCTCTACCCTCTGGTAGGCTCTTTAATCAGTTTACCAACCTGTTTTCCAGCCACGGTTTTCTCAGTACTACCAGTCTGATACTCTGAAGGTAGATATTTTGTTTTGCTGGTGTCTCTGTAAAATGCCTTGAGCCCAAAGTTGTTATCTGAGAGCTACAAACTAAAATTGATCTGCTTTAGGCTTAGCATAATCTCCATGTCTGGGCTGACCTGAATGGTATTGTCCAACAGGTTTCTGAAAATGTCAAGAGCCAGAGGGGAGGTCCCAGTGAAATTGAAGTTCTTCCTTCCCTCAGAGTAACTGAATTTTCAAGTAACTGAATTACCAAGCCCTGTAAATAAAAGAGAAAAATTGGTTATAAGAAAGGGAATTAATAGGATAGTCTTTCACACGATTTATATTGCTTTCAAAAACTGTTGCATTGTTGTGTTTAAAAGTCCTGGTCTGCAGCACTTTCACACTAGGAAGATAAGATTAAAAACTTGAAGGGGCAGCTCTGGGAATTAGCAGCCAGAAGAGCTGATGGATTTGAAATTAAATAAAAGCTGCTATTGGGGAAAATTTATTTTGAAGCTAAAATAGTGCAGTTGCCAATAAAGTATTCAACAGACTCGAATGTTTACCTTAATATTGATGTCACATTTCCATTTACTAGGCAAGTACTTCTTTTCAGCTACTGTTGTCATTATGGAAATCAGCTGAATGAATCTCTGCCATGTAATCCATTATGGAGTAAATTGGAATCTGAGGCAAAGTTTCTGTTGGGTAGGTGTGAAATCCTGTTTGGATGCGTGTGTGAAGTTGTGTTATTGCAGCCCCCTGGAATACACTGCACTGAGATGGGAAAAAATGCAACCAGGAGTTAAAATGGTCTTTTAATTAGAAGGAAGAAAAATGTACAGGCACTGATGCATCTGCAGAGCATCTGTCTTTATTAAAGATTTCTCTTTCAGGGAAGCTATTTATTTTAAACTCCTCAAATTTATAATGAAATGTATCTTTGCAGGGAGTTTTATTTAAGGGAAACAGCACAGGTTCTAGTATCAGAGGTGATGTTTTCACCCTTCATGGCTTTATTTGTACTTTATTTCTGTATCTCTATGAACTCCTCTCCCTCCTTCTCTCAAATGTGTCCATGTTCTCATTTACTCTGTGAAAATGGCTGAATTTGTAGGCACAAGCATAGAAGTGTGACCTTATTCACAGTTTTACTGTGCAGTTCATGCATTGGGGATGAGATTGGGTAGATTGCTTCTGAAATAAGGCACTATTAGAGCATCCCATGTTCCTACAGCTTTCCATTTTTTTCCCAGAAATCTTCCCTTTTGAGTAGCTTTTCCTTTTGCAAAAAAATCCCAACGTTGGTACTTTATTTTGAGCATTCCCTGCATGAAAACTCATGCAAAAGGGGTCAGTGTTACTGAAATAAGGACAGGACTGCTAATTATTGCTTTAAAATGAATTTGTGTCTATTCACTGGAAGCTTTCCTTTTTTGCTTACAGTTTGCTGTAGGGAGTTTTTGCTGTGGATTTCCATCTCCTGATATTGTTGAGGTGCCTGTCTTACATTTTTCTTCCCTTATGAGAGCTTTAGAAGTTCTCTGGGCAAACAAATTGATTGTTACACTGCAGTGTGGGAGGATTTTGTGTTGCATTTGTTTGAAAATGTTATTTCTCCTGGAGCTTCATGTTAAACTAGCAAACTTCTGTAGTCCCTGCTCTGTTTCTGCTTCATTTGCATATTTTTTCCCCGACTCCACAGTAGTGCTAAAAGGAAGTTAATGAACAAAACATGAGAGTGCTGCAGGAATTAACAGTACTGTAAATAGGAAATGCATATTCTTAGAAAAAAGTTTGGTGTCAGCAGAATCCAGGATCACAGGATGAATTATTTATTTTCTTTTTTATTTTTTCTCAGGCTATTTATCTACAGTATTTAGTACAAAAGGAAACAGAATAAAGTTTATACCAGAATTTCCAGAAAAAAAAAAAAAAAAAGAGAACGACAAGTTTTATTTTTGCCTATTTAAAAACAAAGTGAAGCAAAAGCATGTAAAGCAGATTGGGCCTAAAGATTTAAAAAGTTTACCTATTTTTTTCCTAGGACATGGCTGCTATGCTGTTCACTGCTAATTACCCTAGTGAGATCACATAGAACCTTCATATTAGAAAGAAGTATTTGTAGGTATGTTTTACACCCAACAATTCCATAAGGTGCAGTGGATAAAAAAATACATGCTTTGCAAAAATCTGTATATCTGAGTGTGAATTCCACCCATCAACAATGTTCCAACACAGAAATCAGCTGCATTTTGTGGCTTGGGCTACAAAGATGATCAGGGGGCTGTAGAGAACCTCCATTATGGATTCAGGCTCAGAGAGCTGGGGCTGTTCAGCCTGGAGAAAAGGCTCCAAGGAGACCTTAGAGCCCCTTCCAATGCCTAAAAGGGCTCCAGGAGAGCTGGAGAGGGGCTTTGGATAAGGTCCTGGAATGACAGGACAAGAAGAATGGCTTCAGACTAAAAGAGGAGAGATTGAGACCAGATATTAAAGAGAAATTCTTTACTGAGAGGGTGATGAAGCCCTGGCACAGATTGCCCAGAGAAGCTGTGGCTGCCCCATCCCTGGAAGAGTCCAAGGCCAGGTTGGATGGGGCTTGGAGCAACCTGGGATAGTGGGAGGTGTCCCTGCCCATGGCAGGGGAATGGAACTCTCCACTGATCCTTAAGAGCCTTTCCAAACCCAAACCACTCTTTGATTTTTCCTGAGCTGCAGCAAATCCCACAGAAACACAACACACCACAGGAACAGAAGGTCCCGTTGACCACAGCTGGTGTTTGGAATGTGTATTGAAATCACCAAATAATCACAGCATATGCTGGAGGAGGGAAATCACCCTCTCTCCCACCTTTCAAACACCTCCCTAGCACTGCAGATGTATCACCAAATGGAGCCTTCACATCAGTGCCAAAAATTAAGGACTGAGTACAGCTTGTTGATGCTTCTTAAAAACGATCCTCAGTGCTGTCTACAGAATTGTGAAATTAGTGTTTTAAATGTGGGACAAGCCTAGAGACCCAAGGTGCCAGGCAAAGAGCTGAAGAACTTTCATATCCACCTGTATGGAACAGCCTCTTTCTCCTCTCTGTTGGAGTTAATTGCTTTTGTTAATAGGACAGTAAAACAGAGCTAATTAGGAGTTGTGTCTCTGTCTTTGCTGTGCTTTGGTGTTGTTCCCATAAGTGGTGATGCTGAGGACTGTTTTGGTCCTGTGTCTTTGCCAGCTGAGGAGAAGCACCATAGCTGCACACCACCAATCATGGAATCATGGAATCATTGAATCATTAAGGTTGGAAAAGACCCTTGAGATCATTGAGTCCAACTGTAAAATTGCCATATTGCTCATGTGTACTCCTACACAAGCTGGTGCTTGGGAAAACATGGTGTTCGCATGGATAGTTAAAACCATTTAAAATATCCTTTCTTCAGGCAAGCTTTCAGTCATTTTTGTGTATCAGCTAATGCTAAATAAGGCAATTTGTAGATGGCAACATCCCCTGAAGCCTCTATTTCTATGGGTTATTTACTGTTTTTTGGTAATCATGTACATCTTTTTTCTGGTTTGGTGTTTGTTTCATTTGGGTTGGGGTTTTTTTAAGTTGAAATATTGATCTTACTGTGTTATTTGGCTTTGCCTGAATGATTTTCAAATATGGAAGGCAGCAAATTCTGTAAATATGACACTTCTACATTAATCATAAGGATTCCACTAGTAGCATTGGATTTTTTAGGTTTACAAACAGATTAATGTAAATCAATTTTACCAATATTGTAGTGCTGAATTATGAATGCTAAAATCTTTTGTACCATGAAGTTGCCCAGGGATTTGAACAAAACTCACCCAAAACCCAACCCCATGCAGTTCTGTTTCTGAATTCATGTGGAAATTATGGTCAGTCCAGTGCCAAACAATATTTTGGGACTTGCTGGATGCTCAGCACTTCAGATTATCAGGCAATTTATCTAATGCTTAAAAATTAAACCGAAGCCGCTTCATTTTTCATTTGAATTTTATTTTAAAAATTGTAACCTTTTATTAACATAATAAAGTCAGGAACCCAAAACAAGACGGGTAAAAGGTTCTTAAATATCTAGGGGAGTGTGACTTTCTCCTCAAATTTATCCAGGGACCTCTTCACATGTTCCATAATTCAGCAATGACTGAATGAAGTAAGCAGGCTTTGTTTTAACTCCCCTGGGGACACAGAAGAGCTGCCAAGATAAAATGAGGGTGTCTTTTCTGCATAGCTATTCTCTACATGTTGCATCCAAGCCTTGAAATTAATCATATCACCATGGTTTATGCTCTGGCTCTTACTATAGAAGCAGAACTTTTTACGTATGAAAGGAAGGGCAGAATTTGTTTTATAGTTTATGCAATCTGTTTTATCATTTATGCAAAAGTTTGAAGTGTTTAAAGTGCTTCAGAACCTGTTTCCAGTAAAAGTTCATGTAAAATGTAAGTATTTTGACATTAATTTCTTTGTCATTGGCCTGAGAAGATGGTAAAGAAGAGTCCTTATCTGATGGTATGTACATCTGTAAGGGCAAGAAGACAATTTGAATGTGTTCTACTGGGAAAAAATAAACGCTTCTGAAGCCATGGAGCAAGACTTGGAAGCCAGCAGAGTTTGACCAGCAGATAAATGTAGGATGAAGCAAGGCTGGTATGTATAGGATCATAGAATATCCTGAGTTGGAAGGGGCCCACAAGGACCATTGAGTCCAACTCCTGGCCCTGCATACGGGACACCCCAAGTGTCACACCATGTGCCCCAGAGCATTGTCCAAATGGAGATTGGGCTCTGTCAGTCTTTGTGCTGGGACCTCTGCCCTGGGAAGTCTGTTCAATGCTCAAACATCCTCTGGATGAAGAATCTTCCCCTAATATCCAACCTAAACATCCCCTCACACATTTTCTTGCTAAAGATATTGTCACAGTTAAAAATCATGATTGTGGTGTGATTGTCTTTCACACTGCTGTGGCACAGACAGCTCTGTGAATTACTGTGATAAAATAAAAGTATTGTCCAAACACAAGTGAAGTGTTCCATCTCAGCACTTTACTCTCAAAGCAGTGATGTCCCATGTTTGTAAAATGCTACCCTGAATCCTGGAATTTCTCCAAATAGGAATAGGGGCTTCAGAAAGGATGTTGTTAAGGACTTGGAAGCTTCTTCTGCAAAGGTATAACAAAAGAACTGATAGGAGGAGGACAAAGTTCATTTCATGGGACATCTCACTTTGCTGTAGTTAGGATGGAAGGGTTGACTGTGCTTTAAATATTTAATTCTTCCCAGAATGAGATGAAAAAGTAGATGTCTTCTTGACACACACAGGCAATGCATATACACAAGGTAAATGGTACAATCAGTACTTGTACTTCTGTCTTGCAGTGTTGTTGTATTCTTAGTATTCAGTTTTATAGTATAACAAGAGAAAATGTATTTGGATTCAGAGTAGATCATACATAACAAAGAATGTTTTTTCTGGGTCTGGGCATTCTGGGTAGCAGATCTAAATATTTGTGCTACAGGAAAAAAAAAAGTGTGCCTCAGACTGTGAGCTGGGCTCTGCCCTTCCATCCTTCCTTCTGTGAATATATTCTATATCTGAAACCCCAGATATCAGTCTGACTCCCTAGAAATTATTCTCGTGTCCTGAAATTTTCAGCCCTTGTTATCTGAAGATTATTCCTGTGCCTAAATTCTGTACTTTGGTTGTTAGTCATTTGCTGTTTGTGCTGTCTGATGGCAGAAATAATTAGAATATTTGGCAATTGCTGCTATCATTGGTGGCTTTTCTGACAATGGACCTGGTACACAGTGTTGCCTATCTCTAAACTGACTGTCCTCTCATTCCCACTTGTCTTCTATTAGATATTTTCCTTGATTTGCCCCTATTTGCTCTGTAGATCTTCTTCCAATTGAAATTTGGATGTTTGACCCCTGAAGCCTTGAAGAAATTGCAAAGAGATTACCAAAATGATGAGTAGTGTGAATTGAGATGGGAGACTTCCATGTGAACCTCAGGTGTGCTGGGACCTGGGCACTAGTGGCAGTTCTCAGACTTCTCTCTCTGTGGTTGGGAACCTGGATTAATCTATCTTTGCACTCTGTTTTTTGTTGGGTGGGGTTTTTTTTCTGTATTCATATGAAGTTGTTTTGGTAGTTGGGGTTTTCTCTCACTTACAAGAAGAGCAGATTTCAAGGTCCCCTGAGTTGTAGGCAGAGAACGAGCAGGTGTGGGGATTCTGTGCCCAGCAAACTCTGCAAGACAAGTCCTGCTAAGAAAAACTGAGGTTTTGTTTAATTATAGCAGCAGGTAGCACAGGATGTAGTGGGTAATCTCTCTATCAGGAGTGATCTCCCATGCAAGTCAAAAGTTTCAATATTCATGAACTCTGAGCAAACTGTGGGAGAGTTGAGCACTAAATCTTCAAAAAGATCAAATGCAGGCCTTGCATTTGCAGAGAGAAGCTACCGGGCCAGAAAGCCAGCAGGGGGATATTTCACTGCAGACATGAGTCCTGTGAAATCATAAAGTTCCCTGAATTATCTGATGAGCTGTGATTTAGCACTGGCACAAGTTCCCCAGAGAAGCTGTGGCTGTCCCCATCCCTGGAAGTGTTCAAGGCCAGGTTGGATGGGGCTTGGAGCAACTTGGGATAGTGGGAGGTGTCCTTGCCCATGGCAGGGGGTTGGAATGAGGTGATCTTGAAGGTCCCTTCCAACCCAAACTATTCTAAGGTCTAGGAGTCCATGATCTCCCAGATTGACACAGCACAATAATCTGTGATGGACCAGCGAATTCTTGGCGATGAGAACAGATTTGTCCAGAGGAGCAGGTGAGTCAAAGTCTACAGCATATGTATTCTGAAAATGCACAAGGGAAAAAAAGTGCCTGTCATGGGGAGAAAAGAGAGAAGCATTTTCCCTTCCTTGATACAGTAAAAATTCAAGAAAGTATACCTATGGATTTTGTTTTTAATCTAACCTTGATAATGTTGGATTTGAAGAACTGGATGAACTGTGCATCAAGCTAATGCTGACAATAATCCCCCAAATCAATACTGAAAATGCCTTGCTTATTTAGTAGAAATGTCTTAATTGGAACATTCAAGGAATAAAACAAAATTAACTGCTTCCTCTCCAAATATTTGAAAGGTGCACGTGTTTTCTGACTGGAGTGATTTATGTGAGAAGGAATTTAATATGATATCAAGTCCTTAGGCAATCATGTCAGTTGAGAGCAGAATCCCATTCTTGCAGATCTGTACTATGAATTCAATTGTTATTCCCTGCATTTATTAGTATGTTTTGACTGATCCCTGTGGAATGCGGCTCTTGCTTATCTCTGTTCACTCTCACTACATTTTAACCTATCAGGTAACCACCCCCAAATTTAAAAATAGCGGAGGAGGACTCAAATGTCATTTAAAGATTGAAGAAATCGCTTTTGAACTTGGGAAGAATCTGGAGAATTTGTCTGGTTTGTGCTGCTTAGGGACATGGTTTAATGGTGAACCTAGAATTGCTAGGCTGATATTTGGACTCGATTATAGAGGTCTTTTCCAACCTTACCCTGTGTTTGGCAGCAGCTATTTGTAGGTTCAAATTAACCCCAGTGCTTAACTGCTTTTGCTTGGTAAAGGTGACTTTGTGATGGAGAGGATGGAGAGGCAGAGCACACATGTCCTTTGGCATTTCTGCTCTTTGTTCTGGTGGTTTTTAGCAGCTTGGACAAGTTATTTTGTGTCTTAAGGCAAGCTCTGAATAAAAGGTATAGGAAATAGTGGCCTTCTGGTATGGACACCTGAAGGGCATCAAGGACTCTTGCACGAGGTCCTGGCTGTGCTTTGCTTTCTTCTCAAACTACTGTTTTTAAAGCCAGTCCACCCTGCTGGTTCTTTACTAGACATTATTTTTGTTTATACTGCTCAGCACAAGGATTGGTTATTGTTTGGATAAATGCTGAACAAAATTATTCCCTTAGGATTGATCAGCAGTATCTGATGGTGAAGGATCTCTCTGAAGTGTGTCTAAGTACCTTCTATACCTCCCTAAAAACTGAAGAAAACTCACATTCTAAAGCCTACTTTAAAATTTGGGTACATGCCCGAGAGCTGTTTTGCTTGTTTCTGTCCTTCAGTGCAGGCTGAATTAGTTGGTTTTGCTTTCTGATTCTCCTTTGTGCAGTAAAGGATTGTGCACTCGAGTTTGTTGGGGAAAGGGGGGGGGTCTCATCCTTTACAAACCAGTACAAAGTGATTGGCAGGGCTCCAAAGACATCCGAAAGGCAGTTTATTAGCAGGAAGATGAGATGAACAAATGATTTGTAGTGATGGACATCTAGTACAGAATAACAAAAGATACCTGTGGTTTTTTTCCAAAACAGTTACATTTTATTCTTTACTAAATGTTGCTCATAAAAATCAAAAAACCTCATCAGTTGTTCTGCATTTTGGTAAATAATTCAAGCTTCTACTGAGATGACAGTAAGCTTTACAGGGCTGGTGATGCACATTAATTTCTTGGCTGATGTAATGAGGCATAGAGTTGTCATGCAGGGTCACTCTGGGCATAGGAAATGGTGCCAGTCGGAAGTGATAACTTCCGTTCTGTCCTGCCCAGGTGGAATAGCAAAGATTTGGCTGTACCAGCCCAGGCTGTAGCCAAGAGCTCATCATACATGCAGGAACTCGAAAGATCAGATGGTGTCTTATGGGAATGGCAGGGGAGCAGAGTTTATTCAGGAACAGATATAGTTCGTATGTCAGCGTGTTTTATGTTTCCATTCTTTATTCTTGACTTCATAATTCAAATCCATTGATATCTATCCTGCCATCTTATTTCTTCAGCTTACTTGGCTGCATTTTAGCCTTCATTGGTATTGCAGTCCTTTCACTGCTGTGCTCTTGACACAAGCCGAGTATGCATCATTTAGCATGATCCTGTCTTTAGCTTTGTTCAGTGAAATGACGACAGTAGGGTGATGTATGTCGTGCTAAATATATCCTCAGGGTTTAAAAATGGCATTTGGTTGGGCATATGGGGCAGTGCTGTACGACATCAAAAGTCATGCTTAAAAAGATCATGTTCTTCATAAGAATCATGCATTTCTGGCAGTTCTCAAGGTGTGTTACAGACCCAGTTATTTTTGTCACTGATGTGAATTTCACAACCTGCTTCCGTGGGATCTGACCTGAACTGTCATGTGCGGTAAAACAGTGTTTAAACCTGTGTGTCAAATACTGGAGGATGTTAATATTATCAACAAGAGGTCTTTTTAGTTTTAAAAGCAAGTCAGTATTTACTTAATTCCTGTTTAAAAATTTGGTCATCTGTTAATTGACAGACCATAAAAACAGGCTCTGATTTTTAGAAGTACTTTGTACTGATTGACCATATGACTTTGAGCTGTCATTGAAAGGCTTCCTTGCTGGAATCAGTGAGTTAGTGAGATTCAGTGCAGTATGCTTTGGGTTAGTAGAACTTTTCCATTACTCAGTTATCGTAAAAAATGGAAGGAATTATTCTTGGCACTTTCGTAGTGGAATGGAAAGAATAACTGTTATTTCAGAGGCATCCTGCATTATTGATGGCTAATCGCAAATAGCTATTTTGAATTCAGAAATTAATTCATAAGGCAAAAAAAACCACTGTAAATCCATTTGCCAGTAGAATCCAGACTTAGGCTTTTGAGAAGATGCTTCATGTTTCTTCTCATGGGCTGCACACAGCTGGCACCTGGCTGTTCACCTGTTCAATTGCTTTTGAATCAAATTCATGTGGTTTTTATCAATGTCATTTTCGTATGTGCTTGTGAGTGAATTGCTTATTGACTGGTGTATGAGAACATTAAATGCAGTTTGGAGGTGCAGTCAATCCTCACACTTTTGTTCAGCCACACTGGGACATGACAGATTGGCAGCATGTGCAAAGTTATTTGGAAATACTGTTTTGGTTTCTGTCTGAGGTACTGGACAATGATGAAAAGGGATGGGAAAGAAAAGAATTTTCTTTGAAGGGGGCAGCTCAAAATCCTATATCCTATAGGGCTTAAAAGAAAGCATGTTATCCCTGGGAAATAACATGGCACACTGGAATGGCAAGGTCACTGAGCTGAAGGCCAACACTTGCATAGTCCTAGCTGGGGAAGAAAAAGACACAATGAAATTAAGGAAAGGAGGAAAAAAAGTCTTTCATTCTCAAAAAGAGCCTTGCTTTTCAGTCTGGTGTCCTTTGCAATAGCAGGCATCAGTTACTGCAGAGCTTTGGGGAAGGTATTCTGCTGAGCTGTTTTAGTGTAGCTCATATGATGAGTTCACCTCAGGAAGAAACAAATTGCAGGAATGAGTGGCAAGTAGAAATAAACCCTTCTGAGCCTGGCAACATTACCCTGCTTGAAGTTACATTTGAGAGCTCCAAAGTTCAACAGTGAAAAGGCATCTGGTGACAAGGTGAGTGAGATCTAGTGAGTCATACTAATTTGTTTTCACTCAAAGATGTTTCCTCGAAAAAGATGCCTGTGCCAAACTGAATGTCCTAAACAAGATGAAATTTCTCATGTTTCTCTGTCCTCCCCTTCTCCTGTGGGGTACTCACTTTCTAAGTACTCGTATAAGGATTTTGCCCATTTTAAATTTCTGCTTCTTGAAGCAAAAGAAGTTTTTCTGTCATACATGGGAGATTTTTAATTCCTGTGCAGAAAACAGGTCAGAATTTTATTTTAGTTGCTTTGTCCTTTACTCACCTAGAAGGGGAAGAAAGCAAACACAATCAGGTTTGTTCGTATGTAACAACAGACTGAAACTATAGTCTGGTGATGAATTTAGAAATCATTTAGTCAAACTTTTTCCTGATAGATTTTCCTGTTATTTGTTATACTTAAGGGCTGGGGGAAAAGGAAGCAGGAAAGCTTCAGCATATAGACTAAACTGAATTTGTGAGTGCTTAAAAATGGGAAAAAAGTTCTCTGTCAGCCTTTTTGTGGGAAGTTAAAGAAGCCCCAGGCATGTTGAGCGAGCTGTTGAGATTACGTAGTAGTAATGAATAATACATGTGTACCAGTGGAGAGAGCTCACTGCTGATTATTTAAGTGAATATTTTTGTGGCCAAACTACTTGTGAAATATGCAGAGGATTTATTATTAGCAGAAGTGATAAAGAGAAGATTGGAAAAAGCTGTTGAATGATGGGAACAGGAGTGATTTGTTACAGGAGTGGTTAACCACACCAGTTGCATGATTTTTTGGAAGACTGGCCATATGTGTTTGAAACCAAAATTGTTATAATGAGCCACAATGTAGAGATTCTTCAGCATACTTGGCTTGGGGGATCTTACCTGAAGGTAATGCAGAGCATCACAGCCATTTTCATTGTCTTTCCCTTTTTTTCTTGAGTAACTGGTACTTTTTTGTCCCAAAGATGTAACAGTGGGAGAAGTATGGTGTTCCTGATAAGGATTTTTCATGCTGGGAGCAGTGGGAGAGGCAGACCCACATTTTAGGAGTATCCAAGAAAGGCAGAGCCAGTTCTTTACCCTGTGACTGTTTCTTCAGGAAGGCTGACACTTGCTTTTCACTTAGAGACAAACCAGGATTGTGGCTTTCAGTGAAACAAAACTGCTTCCCTGCTGTTTGAAAGGATTTTGCTCTCAGTCAGGGGTAGGATGTAAATATTCACCTGTCACCTCCACGCATCCCCCAGCTGAGCTCAGTGCCTCCTCTGGAGCTTCCCTGGATCTGTGGAGTCCTTGCAGCAGCAGCAGCTCAGGTGTCCTTCACACTTCCCACTCAGGTGTGTGACTCCAGCCAGTCTGAAATTAGATGATGAGAGGAAATTCTCTAATGTGGATCTGTTTATAGTTGCCTTCAAGTCTTACATCAAACAACAGCACTGTGCTGAGTCTTCTATTTTTCACTTGTTTGGACTTTTTTTAAAATTAAATGTGGACAGTGAGATAATCATCAAAAGCAATTATTTTAATATGCTGAGAGTATTATTTTATTGTAGTTTATTTGCTGTATCTCATTTTGACTCACCTAACTCTTAGAGAAAAGACAGAAAATGCATTTAAGGTTCCTTATTTAGGAATTTTACTCTATTGTATATTAATGACAGAAGCTGTGGGTGCAGTAGCTGGGCTGTCTGAATGCCACTTCTTCCACACAGCAGAGCAACCATCCCCCAAATCCATTTCAAGGGGAGAAACATCAGCTTCTTTCACACCTGCATTTTGATTTGGGCCTTTGTTGTTTTGTTAAGGTGCCCTCGTGTGTTATTTCAGCTGCTGTAGTGCCCAGCCACTGGATGCAGGATGCTGAAGACATTGGGGAATTCAGGTTGTTGGAGAGATTCATGGCAGTGTCCTTCAGCTGCTCATAAATGTTCTTAATCGACCTTCTTGACATTCTTTGTACCCTTCTGATACCATGTGAACTGAAATCATTGTAGAGAACATCCTCACTCGTGTATTTGACTGTGTCAAACACTTCACACATGGGTTCCAGTTCATCATTTGATCTGATAACAAGAGCTTTGGCTTCACTTCCAAAATTGCATGGGCTCTCACCTCTCAAATCAAGTTCCACATTCTCTGCTTTGCTTTAATAATTTCAGTTAATTGCTTTCTTTTTTCCTCTTATCTAGCCTCTAACATATTTTGTAGCACTTCTAACTCACTTTTAAGATCATGTAGATTCCTTATCAGAACTGTTTTGTTTAAATTAATATTAAAAGGGTGATTTTCCTTTCCTGAACCTCTGTTGACCAGACTGTAACTCCATGAAAATCCTGTACTAAACCTTATTTACTTGCACCTCACTTTAGTTTGTGTGCCTTGGCCCTCAGCTTTTGTGTTTCAGTTCTGCTTTTGGTTCCAGAGAACTTCAGAGGTTTTGCAGCTCATTTATAAATTTGCTTCATCCTCAGAGTGCTTGCATAAGACATTGTCACATTCTCACATTCCAGTGGCAGAAGACTTAATTTTGTAGATTTTTTTTTTTTTTTAAGTTAAATGGTGATGTTACTGCTGGGAATTCATTCTAAAACAAAATGCATTGTGATTTTTCTCAAACTCTTTACAAGTACAAAATTCTTTCTAAAATTGCATCCTGAAAATGTGACAATGACCAGGAGCTGGAAGTTCAGTTCTTGACAGAGATGTGGCACTTTGGCACTCACTGCCTCTGTTCATCTCTGCATAATATTCATCGCAGAATAAATGCCACATTGGTTTGCCATGGTTCTGACCATCTCTGGCTTCTTTGAGTTCCCTTCCTCTTCTGTACATCAAAAGCAATGCACAAATGAGCACAGTTTATAAATAAAATGAAGTGGGGATAATTGGTGGGACTGGAGGAAGAGTTTTCAGTATTCTCATGGCTTGGTTCATTGGTGACAACTAGATTTAAGTTCAAGAAAAATAATTTTAATAAGAATCTTTGCAGTTTCTTCCCACTGCTGCCTGTTCCAGGAAATGTCTTCAGAACTTTAATGTGTTCATCTGTTGTCTTGCTTTTGGGTGAATTAATGGAATGTACCCTGTAGTTCCATTGAGCAGATACATTGCTTTTCTGTTTTACTTAAGTTATATGAAAGAACTGAGGAAGGAAAAAGCTGTGCATCCTTTTTGGGAACAGAGATTGTTAGAAGCACAAGTATTCCTAGAATTATGTAATAATTAATAGTTTATTTAAAGGAACATGTCAATTGTAATGGAACCAAGACATGACTAGATTGATTTTTGCCCATTATTTAGAGTAGAAAGTTTGTGGTTTGTTTCTTTGTGGTTTTTTTCTGTTCTTTTGGAGTCTTCTAACAGTATAGTCATAAGTAGAAAATCATTTTCAGAAAAATACCATAGAGAGATGGAGACACCACAATTAACTCGATGTGTAAAACAGGTTTAAATGTGGCTGACCAAAAAGGATGCATTTAATTCAGCCTCCTGTTAAGATTTTAGGCATCAACATGGGACAGAAGGTATTTTTGGGAACAG
Organism: Toxostoma redivivum; assembly: GCA_013397375.1. Taxonomy (NCBI): domain Eukaryota; kingdom Metazoa; phylum Chordata; class Aves; order Passeriformes; family Mimidae; genus Toxostoma; species Toxostoma redivivum. The sequence goes on along the minus strand of VXBI01005959.1, from coordinate 291,755 downwards.
CAACAGTAGAGCCTGAGGATCTGTTTGGTTAATCTCTTCTGTGGTTGTACTGATTGCTTTGTCTTCCTGGCCTTCAATATTACATTGTTTAGAGTAACTTTTTGTATGGGGCTGGAAGAAGTTTTTTCTTTGGGTATTTATAAAATGTTGGTATGTTCATACAGTTTCAGCTTCCACGGAGCTGCAGACACTTTGGTGGCCCCATGGTGGTCGTGAGTCCCATCTCCCATTCAGAGAGAGGTGTTGCCAGCAGCGGTCAGCTCAGAGGTCACTTGTCTATCAAGGGGCCTAATTTCCTCAGAAGTTCCTGCACCTTGATCTCCATCCTTTTAACTACCCATCCCTGGCTCTCTGAAGAGCTTTTGGATGATCTGTGCTTCAGCTGCTGGCTCTGACTGCTGAGTTTACCCCCAGCCTGTGTGAGGCCAGCTGCACCCTCTGGGTGTGAGCGTTTCAGGACACAGTTTGTACCAGGCACTGAGCAAAAAACACCAAGTGCCTCACTGTCAAGATTGGAGCACTAGAGAGGAATTGATACAGCTAGGAGAGAACCAGACCATTTGAAATAACAAGCCATGCCCTATGCTGTAATAAACCTGAGAAAATAAATCCAAAGTTTATCCTTGCAAAAGACTGACTCCCAACTCATTAGAAAGTCTGATTTGTTGGGTACTGCCATGCAGCAGCCCATGGCTACTGCAGGAAAATGAAGCAAATTCAACTCTTTTTCACCCAGAACTCTACGTTCTTTTGTTCTGTTTTTGCTGTCTAGCCCAGTTTTTCTCACTCTGTGTAATCATTCACATTAAATCATCTGAGAAAAGTTTTTTCATCCCTACAATAAGACCTGGATGACAGGAGTCAGTCGATAGTTTTAGAGGTTGCATAACAGAAAAAAGGTTATATAGAATAATAAAATAATAGAAAATCTCAAGTTGGAAGGGATCCATAGGGATCATCGAGTCCAAGTCTTGTTCCTTTCAGAGCTACCTAAGACTAAACCATATGATTTGACTTAAAGCCTCATCCAGACACTCCCTGAACTCTGCCAGGCTGGTGGCCACTTCCACATACAAGTCCAGTCATCAGCTGTAACTATAAAGACGGGAAGAAAGTGACCTCAGTGCCCTAACAGCAGAGTGTGATGGCTCCAAGAGGAGATGCAGAAAGATTGTATATGGAATATCCTGACAATGGGTTAGGGAGGCAGGTATTTTCACAGAGCAATATTTTCCAAGACAGTGGCCATCTGACAGCTGAGTTATGAGAAAGCAGCTGGATTTTGTCAGGATAACATGCTCCAGGTCTACTGGAAGATGTTCTTTTGTATGAAGTGAACTTTCCTTGGCTGTTGGCAGATTGCAGTAATTTGCAGTTACCCTGGAAAGGAGGAAAACCTGTCTCTTCTTGCTGTGTAGCAAGTTCTCAGCATCCTGTTGATGTGGAAGAAGTCAACTTTGGAATCTGTTCAGTGCTGCCTGCTCTCCCCCCCTGGTTATCCAGGGCTGACTGGGGTGCTTGTAAGGTCACAGCTGCAGTCTTGTGAAAGCTTGCTACAGGTTGTGGTTAGAGAAATCAATTTTCTCTAGCAATAGGTAACACAGTGAAATACGTCTTCCAAAAGCCTTCTGTGATCTGTAATCATCCTGCTTGTCTGTGTCTGGGTTTTGCTATGCTGGAAGTAGGAGGCAGCACTTGAGATTTTAATTTTGTGCTATCAGGAGAGTGCAGTCTGAACTGATATGTCCAAAATAAAAAATGATGATGAACTTGCACCACTGGACAAATACTGAGCAGAAGCAATTGTTAGTATTTCCAGATTACTTTATGTTTAGAATCTGAATAAACTAAATCCAGGATGAAGGATTACAGCAAACCTTTCAGATGGAACACTACAACAGGCCCTTTTTGAAGAGATAAAGAAGCTGTATTTCTGATAAGGTTTGCATGCCAAATCCTAGAATCTTCATGCCGTTGCAAATGGAAACTCAGTTTATAAGGAAAAAAGCCAATGTAAAGAACACTCCCATATGTCAGAAAATTGAGAGAGAAAAACATTTTCCTAGCCATTCATAGTCATAATGCATTCAAAGAACTCTATGTACATTTGTAAATTGTCTTGAAGCTAGAGAAAATTAATCTGTGCAGCTCCTGACCGTGCCTGACGCATTGGACAGACGTCAGGCTTTTCTACTGACTTCATTTCTCCCTGTCTGCACTCTTGATGTTTTCATTTCCTTTAAAGTAAACTGTATGTCTGAATTTCCCAACTTTCTAATACTTGGAGTTTACTTGGTGTATCACTACAGAGTTTAAAATTACAGAAATTTCCAAAATGTGCCTTCAGGCTTCACTTTGTCTTAGCTTTTATTTGCAGGCATGTAGCATATTATGGTGCATCCTGGTGGTACTATAAAGTTCAACTTTGAACAAACACTAAGCTTTTATTTGTAAACATCTCATTTAAACAGCAACAGTCAGTGTGAAAAAAATTTGAGTACCACTTGAACTTTTGCTGGAACATTATGAAAAATGGATGAGACTAGAGAAAATAATAGGTATTGACAATTACCTCTTTGACAGATTTTCCCCAGAAAATCTCCTTACTCTGCATGCTTTGCAGGGGAAGAATATTTTTTTCCTTGTCCTTAGTCCATATCATTTAATCTTGGCTTGTTGTGTACCGGCTCATAGAATTTCAGTTATAGTTCAATAGCTTTTGTCTAGAGCTCGTTATCTGTAATTGAATGTATGCACCAAGCTGAATATGTTTATTTGTAACTTGATAATTAAGCTGCTGCAGATGCTTATTCTGGGAGGAGAGGAGACAGGCAGCCTCTTATCCCAGAAATGCTGCTCTGGCTTGGGATGGGAGAACCAGCATGTGTTTGAAGGTAATCAAAGTTCACCTCCCAGCATATGCAACCATATCTCCCAGGGGGTGACATGTTTTGTTTATTAATTTTCTTGTCTCCAAAGGAGGTGAACATTGAAGAAAAGGGGCTTCATTGTTATTTTTGTAGATTATGCTGGCCCAGATGTTACTGAAGACCAATGTCCTAAGGTTGTTTTAGAGTGATGCTGACCAGTCTTGGTCTGCAGCTTCCTTGTGGGGGGAAGAGGAGGGACAGGCATGGATTTCTTCTCTTGTTGGGGTGTCCTGTGCAGGACCAGAAGTTGGACTTGATGATCTTTATGAATCTCTTCCAACTCAGGATATTCTATAGTTTTATGTTTCTATGAATTTTTACCACTGTAGCTCCTGATTTTAATCTACCCTGAAGATTAAGGAGTGCTGATTTCACAAGTTCTTAGGCAAAAAGGGTAAGGTATGTGGGGTCACCTCACCATTGTGCTGATACTGAACTATGTGAAGCTTCTATTTAAAAAAAAAAAAGAGGGAGAGAGAAAGTTTAGTGGGAATGTATTACATTCTGGTATTTCATGGTGATGAAAATGAGAGCACACTGACGTCTGGTAGCCATGGTTGCTAACATTTCAGGAAGCGCAAAAGCAGGGATGAAAGCAAGTTGTTTTCTGGTTTGGTTTTTTTTTCCCCAGTTCCTCTGAGGAATAAATCAGATATATAGTGCCACCTTAATTTTTGCTAAATATATCTTAGTTTGCTAATGCTTTCTGGGAGCAGACCTGAGATGGCATTGTAGAACATAACTGCTTTGTGTTTGCTCTAGTTACCCTTATGCATTTTTTAAAGTTGAGCATGTTGGGTTGGGTTTTTATTTTCTGTCAAGTGTAAGAGCCGCTGCTACATTAAGACCCATTAATCACATTTTAAAAATAAATGCAGATTCTGAGAGGAAAATCACTACACCAACTGATTGACTTTCTGAGTAACAAAATAGAGAAAATTGCCTTGGGAAGACCTAACATGCTGCAAGGTCCTGATCACTGGCCATGTTCTTGTGAGATAATAAAGGGCACATTTAATGTCTACGCCTAAGTTGTCCTTCTGAGGCCAGTAGGACCAGAGGTCCTATGAACCTGAAGAGAAAAATGCGGTGACTCCTCAGAGCAGTGTGGTGCATGAGAGATGGGCCCTTCTGCTACTGAGTTTAAAGGCATCCTTACACACAGAGTGCAGAATAATCTGAACACACACAGAAAAATCCAACGAAGAAATTTCAATCACTTGGTTTACCAAGTATGCAGTCTTAGGAGTATCCTTGCAAATAGTAAAACACAGATGAGTATTTTAAGATGGGAACATAATCAGTGAAATCTGACTGCCAGGTTTGCCAGGCTGTGCTGGAATTGGTGATTTGGGAGCCTGCACTGTTTATTTTTAGCTAAAATGGGCCCTGACACAGAAGGTGCTGAACACTGTTGAACGTGGCATCTGTGTGCAGAACATCTCAAAGAAAGTTGTGGTTTCAGGCTGAGCTCCTACCAGACTTCTCATTATCCAGGTAAAAACTGGGTTTGGATCTGGACTGTCATTGTCCATGAGTTTATTTCACAGGAGTAAAAAAATGCAACATGTCAGAAAGGAGCAGATGTTTTGACAATGAGCAATGGTTGTAGAGCACGAATTGGAAACTGGGAGGATTTTTTGCCTAAAATTTATGGGGTGTGCATGTATAAAAATGCCCATGAACAAAGTTGCACCCCATTTTGTGCCCGAAGGCAGGGTTTATAACCCAGCTTTGGTTTATTTCCTGCTTGGCTCTGGGGAGCTGGAGGTGCTGGATACACTCAGAGCTGTGAGAGGTTTTGTGCACACCTTTGTCACCTCCTGGGTGCTGTAGCTGTTGTGATGATGGCCTTGGACCTCCAGGTTTTGATGACAGGGCTGCTTTCTGCCTATTTTCTTTAATAACTGTTGTTTGGGGTTGTTATCTTTGTGCTTTGAGCTCAGGGATGATTGTTTTGAATGTTGCCAGCTTCTCTTGGTATTTATTTTAGTTTCTGAGAAAAAATGCAGCCAAAAGTCATTCTGAGTTAGACCATCTTTATGGATAAAAAAATGCAAAGGACAATTGTATGAGGCTGCAGATGGATTTGGGGTTTAATTTCTTCATTAGAGACTCAAAGAATAGACTTTAATATTAAATTGTTGCATTTATAATCCCTTAGAACTAGTGTTATATTTTGAAATAAAGTGGAATATAAGGAAGAAATAAATAGCTGCTTCTAAATGCACTTTCTCCCCTGAAAGCTATGTAACTTGAGTCTCTGCCTGGCACTGTGTTTGAAAGAACATTAAAATCATCCACTTGATATGCTACTGTGAAAGCCTTTTTAATTCTGAAAGGCTGTGTTAATGCAGAGACATGAGTTTAATACATAAAATGATTAAGACTTCTGAATTTGTGGAATCTTTGAATACAGCAGAATTTTACCAGGAGTGACCATTGCACCATGCTGCTATAAATTATTCAAGTGCCTGGGAAGATGTTTTCTCCACAGGGATTTACCACCCTCAGTTCATCCTGTAAAGTCATTGCCTCCTTTCCATAGAATAATTTCAGTTCCAAAGATGACAATTTCTGGAGGTCATCTCATCCACCCTCTGCCTGTACAAGTTTACCAGTCTTAATATATGCATTTGTATATAACACAAGTATTGTGCCAGTTTAAATAATATGGATAAGAAATCTCTTGTTTTCTCACACCTGCATTTCCTCAATGCTAATCTTTCATAGAACTTCTCAGTGAAATATTTTTCAACAAGTGGCTCTGTGTCTTGTGTCTTTCTTCTGTGGTTTTTGTGTTGCTCATGTTTTAAAATAGTTTTGAATGTTGCATCTCTGTTCATTTCAGCTTAACCTGAAAGTCTGTGGTGTTGCTGTTTAGTATTCTTTTGTGTTTGGAAGAGGGCAACAGTTAGGATTTATTTGTGGGTGGGAGGGAGTTAGGAGTTAGCCTGTGGTGGATTTATTTTGCCTGTTTGAATGCAGTGAAAATAATTCACAGAGGGATTGCTGAATGCTTAGGAAAAGATAAAAAAAAATAATTAGACCCTTTGAATATTTTCTCTCTTTTCACATGGAAGCTGTCTTAGAGGCAGAGATAAAATGACAGTTTTTAAAAGCATCCCACCCAAACACAGCAGCATGTAAGTTGAGAGTCAAGAGTGGAAATATGTGTGGAGATCTTTATTGTCTCTCTAAATGCATTTATACACATGTGTGTGTGTATTTGAAGTAGTATAATTCTTATGTCCAGTTCCCAATTGGATTAATTATGTCACACACCATTAGTTAAGTGCCAGCATGCACAGTAAATTATATATGGTGAACTCTAATGTTGTGGTAACAAATCAGTGAAGTAATCACCTTTAACATCATTATTACCTTAGATTAAAAAATTCCAAGACTATTCCTGAGCAGTGTTGTCTGTTCACTGTGTTTTCTTTCACTGTTAACTTGGTAAGACATTGCAACAAAAGAGTGGTGAAGCTGCCTTTGGGGTGGAATTTAGGGTTAGGAGGACTTGTTCTGTGCTCCTTTCCATTTAGAGGGGAGGAGAACATGCCAAGGCTGCAGCATTTCAGCCTGGGACCTCTGACAAATGCCCACAGCGCACAAAGAAATCAGCTGAGATGGCATCTGAAGGAGATGCTTTGTGTCCATGAGGCTGCAAACTCAAATTATCAGATAAAATGCTTGACCAGTTGGCTTCATAGGCATCTCATAGCCAAATATTTGTACAACACCTGGTAGGGGGTGTTAATTTTATTTTCCCTTCTGCCCAAACAAATGCTCTAGTTTTGTATTCTTTCTTACTGACAGGGCTAAAATCTGTCGCCCAAAATTGCCCTGCTCTCTGTAGTGGTGTAAGCAATTGAAATAGGGTTTCTTTCCACTTCTCTCTTTTGCTTAAGGTAGACTGTTGCAAACAGGATCTCTGGTAGCAATGGAAGCCAAATTTTGGTTTATTGCTGAATAATTATGAGAGCTGGAGCTATTAGATGATTCTTGGATGGGCATCTTTTTTTCTTGAATACTTGACTGTGATTTCCACAATGAATGTTGGTGATAAAACAGCACCACCAAAAAATCCCAATGCAGCAACTACAAACTACATGAGCCATTTTGCTCATAAGTTATGCAAAGGCCATTTTGTGTTTGTGTGTGTGGATATGGGAAGAGAGCAGAATGAGGTGCCCTTTTTCATCTGAATGTTTGAATGGATGTTGCAGACTGGGATGAGGCTGGAAAGCATTTTCAAACGGGAGGGAAGAGCAACTTCCAAATCGTCTAAGCAAAGTTAGGGTTCCTTCTGAATTTCTGGCTTACTACTAATGGCTAAGTTTGGATGGCTCTGATGGTTTTGTACATACAAGAAATCAGAGTACATTTTCCAGTCCTTTTGGAGCAACTGTCTGGGTTTCTTTTCTTGTTTGAAATGCAAATATTAAGATGTATTTGTTGCCAGCTGACAGAAAGCAAGAAAAATTATTTTAGAAGAAAGAAATCAAGCAAGCAAGCATAGCCATTCATTATTGAAATGATAGTGTTTCATGGCAATTTTGTCTTGAAATAACCTTCTGGATTTGCAAATTGTGCTGCACTATTTTTCAGTAGCCAAAACTCTTTGTCACACACTCAAAACCCCTTTGTGATACATGCAGTGCTATCTCAGTAATGGGAAGGTAGGAGCAGATATTTGGCAAATAGTATTAACCATCACTATGTTCCAGTGAGGGCAGTGAATCAGTATTTTGCTTTGGTAAAGACATATTAGTGTCCAAGAAATTTGGCAAGCCTTTAGATTTGACTTGAGAAAATAAGTGGAAGAGGATTTTTTTATGTGCCCCCAAGAGCTGTCTTTCCCATCCTGCCCTTCCACCCAGAAATGTGGAATTGAGAGGTTTTTCCCCACCAGTGCAAAGTTTGCTTCTTGACACTGGCTCCTTTGTTAAGATGACTGTATAAGATGGATATTCTCGGTGAGGGTCAGTTCCTGGGCTGAAGTCATGGGATGTGCCAATTTTTGAGGCTGCCGAGGTGTTTCAGGAGATAAGTAAGAAATGGCCATGGGGTTTTTTTTCAGTATCTTTTTTCTTGCCATCTGCCTGAAAAAAATACCTTTGAGGAGATTCAGATCAGGGAAGAAATTGCAGTAATTGTTTCTAGATGCCTTGTTCTCTGCAGAAGCAGTTGCTTTAAAGACAGTTAAGTTGCTTTAAAAGGTCTTTTATAACTACTTTTTTAGAAATATTTGGCTTCCCCCCCTTCTTTGTACTAACCCACCAATAATTCATGGGTATCCTTAACACAAAAAGAGAAGATCCAAGTCAGGTCTCATTTTCCATTAGGAGATGATCACAGAGCCAGTGATACACATACAATCTGTTGGCTCTCCCTGTGCTACTTATACTAGAAGAGAGTTAATATCTGAAAATTGTTGTGACAAACCTCAATGCAGCCACCTAAACATTGCTTTTCCTCAGGTCTTGGGGCAGAATGTCTGACTTTGAAAGCCACTTTCAGATAACAAAATAATTGCCTTGGGACTCCAATCATCTCCTTGTTGCAGATGGATTTCTCCTGCTGTACCCAGAGGAAGTTGCTGTTGTGTTCCTATCTTGACTGTTTTGTGATCTGGCTGATATTCTGCTGTGGTGTTTCGGCTCACAGCGAGGTGCCACGTGTGTTGTTAGAGCACAGTGATCACTGTGTCTGCTCTGATAGGGATGAGCCCACAAAAGCTCTCATAAAAAGCTCATAAACACTGGGGAGAATCAAGGGCTCCTGGCGAGGGCTGGTTGAAAAGGTGTGTTGTGTTTTTTATGTACTGTTTTTCAGACTCTGAGTTCAGGAATGGTTTACTGGAATTAATTTTTTTTATATCTGACATTAAGAAAAAAATTGCCACTGGTTATTATTTTTTTCAGTAGGCTTTTATTTTGATAATGGAAGTTTGGAGGGGAGGGCAAAGCTGTGAAACACCTGTGAAGGAGCCCTCAGTTGTCTATGGTGACTGTAATGATGGTGTGCATTGCCACAGGCCTTACTCATCCATGTTCCCTATCAAAACAACCTTGTTGTAATGGGTTATCATAGACATTTAGTAGAAGAACTTTCTGTTGAGGAGCAGGAATTGAAGAGCTGTTACTCTCTTGTCTCTTCCTGGACTCTGGGTGTGGGAGCTGCCCCTTGGTGTGCAGCTCTGGAGGAGCACTCCAGTGTTTATCCATGGCAAGTGATAATATTTGGTGTTTGTACTGCACATTCATGTCTAGAGCAGAGCAGTGCTTTATATAGGATTCAAGAAGTATAATAATAATAAAATTTAGCTGCTGTGCTGTTCTGTTTTGTGTGAGTGGTATTCAGAAGTACAAATAAAGAAGTGAACATACAGAAGGAAGGGGCTGTCAGGCAGAGCCCGCACTGGAACAATTTGTACCCAGCCCCTAAAATCACGGCTGTGTCATTCCTGGGGCCTCTAGGTATGGTCATCATTCAAAAAATCAAATAATCTTTCTTGGTCACTATCTCTGTCTTATTAAATCAGTGTTTCATGACTCTACACAACAAAAGTCTGTTGTTGTCTGAGACAAGTGGGCTGTGTTTTAGACCTAAAAGGGGAAATTAAATTCATGAATTAGTGATGATATCCAATTTTATGTTGTCTTTTATTTTTTTGTCCTGATGCTGAGATTAGCATCTTGCACAGATGCATCAGAAAACACCTGGTGCTGCAGCTCAACTAAGTGCATACTTAATGTTCCACAACAACATGTGACTAAGGCAGGCAATGAAAAAAGTTAATCTGTTATTGGCAGAGATTGTACAGGAAAAAAATACATTTCTGTCATGCAGCAGGAAGGAAAAAGCATCAGCAAGGATGATGAAGACTTTCTTAATAAGATTTTGTTTTTAAATATTCCTTTTCAGACCTCTTAATAAAATGAATGCACAGAGCTAAGATCACTGTTGAATGAAATTATGTTCTCATCCATTTAATAATGATGCAGTTGTAGGGTTTTTTTTTTCCTACCTTCTCTTTTAACTTTAAATATTTAGTACTGGGCAAATTCTGGCTGGGTTTAAGTGTTTTTTTTTTTTTAATTATTTTTTTAATAAGCTTTCAGTTTGTATAATCTGAATGGAGCTTCATCTTCCAAAAGTCTAAGCATAATTTTTTCTAGTCATCTTGTGACTTCAGTGTCTATGTACTGTAGAGGCCACGTGGACAGGAGCCTTTTTACAACAGCATTTTGAAAATTGAATTTAAAGGGAGCATTTTGCTTTAATTTGCTGGGTCAATTTGTTTAAAGGGGCAATAATCTTGCATTTTTTCTGGTGAGATCTTAGACAGAGAGTACATTTGGACATTTTTGATGTTGCAGAATATAGCACTTGTGCTAATAAATGCTGGTAAGCTGATAGGTTTATGTATTTTTACTCAGAATGACTGATTTTTGGCTTATGTATTATTTGTGATTGATTACAGGTTACCTATTCATTTTCATTCTGGCTGGGCTATGGAAAGATAAATTACTCTTTACTTCCTTATCCCCTCTGTTCTCAGCCGCCTCCCCAAGAGATCAGCTCCAATCTCAGCACTGTGTGACAGTTAGCAGTTGTGACAGGCTAGCCTATTTTTGGAAGTCTGTCCCCACTCTTTCCCTGCTGGAAAAGAAAAGCAAGTTATCTTTAAAAATTAATCCATTTGTAAGAGGAGGAGAGAGCTTTAGGCGGCACTCAGTGCTGGGGCTGCAGTTCTGCTGATGATGTGTTCAGCTCTGCCATGGGCTGGGAGAGGTTTGCACTTGGCCTGGCATAGATCACCTGCCCTCAAGCTCTGCAAAAACCCTTCTGTTCTGCATGGAGGAGGCAGCAGACTCAAGTACAGCGTGGAGCTGCATGGATGTTGTCCAGTCATGTCTTATATTTCACACATTCCTGAGCTGCTTCTGCAAACCCAGAAATACTACTGCTTGTCTCCAAGGAGCAGAAACAGAAGTTCAGAATTTGGCAGTTAGGGTGGAAAGACTTTTTCTTTTTTTTTAAATCCTTTATTTTGACCCTCCTTTAGGCTTGCAGACTCTACAACTAGTAGAGTACATGTGTTAGATTGTACTTGCAGTTGGATCACATCCATAGCCCTGCTTCATGGGAAGAGTAACTGCTGTGTGCTCAGTGATTCCACCTCTTATTTTGATGTGGTCTCCTTGTAATCAAACTGCTATCTCTCAGTGCATTGCAAACTCATCCCAAATCAGGCAGACAGTCCTGGCACTTCCTCAGGATTATCAATTTAAAAATATCAAGCAAATGTTTTCTGGTAGGGAAAGGTATGGCAGCAGAATTACATTGTCAGTGGATGGTTTATATTGTATCAAGAAAGCAAGAACAGAAAGTACATAAAACTATGACCAAAATAGCTTCTATATTTTCTTTCTATGTTGTCTGTGTCCCTAAAGCTGAGGAGCACACTGGGCAGCTGATGTTAGGGCTGATCTCCTAAAGCACTATTATTTTGTTTTCTCATAGGTGGCTATTATTGGAACTTTAAAAATAGACTTTGCTGTCTGTCTAATATATTAATTTTATCTTGTTCTTGATGCTTCACTTTTTTCCCTTATATATGATGTGAATGCCTCTGTGCCCACACTTGGTGCTCCTGTCATTGCTATACAGTATCAGAACACCTTTCCCTGGAAAGTCAGTGCTGAGTCATCTTCAGAAGGTGCTTCTGCTCCCCACATCAGCTTGGTATGCAAGAAATTAAGTATTCAAAATACCACTTATGTAGAGGCCACAAAAGGAGTGGGCAGCACTTGACCTTTCAGGGCTGATCCTGTATTTTCAGAAAGGTCTGTGGAAGTTGTATTGTTCAAGGCTCCTGAACCACAACGCCCACATTTAAAATGTTAGTGAGCTCATGAGACAGGAGCCATAAAAATCTGTAAAATAAAGTACCTCTGGAGGCAGGACTGTGATATCTAATCACAGTGCTCTCTTTACATAGATACCATCCAGCCCTGGGGCCCCCAAAATTCTGGTGCAGGCCCAGAGGAGGCCACAAAGTTCATGAGATGGTTGGAGCACCTCTGCTATGGAGACGGGCTGAGAGAATTGGATCTGTTCAGCCTGGAGAAGAAAAGGCTCCAGGGAGACCTTGGAGCCCCTTCCAGTGCCTAAAAGAGCTACAAGAAAGCTGGAGAGGGATTTAGGACAAGGGCATGGAGTGACAGGGCAAGGGGGAATGGCTTTGAACTGAAAGATAATATCCAATATTCAGTCAAGAGATGATTGGATATTAGGAAGAAATTCTTCGCTGTGAGAGTAGGGAGGCACTGACACAAGTTTCCCAGGCAAGCTGTGTCTGCCCTATCCCTGGAAGTGTTCAGGGCCAGCTGGATGGGGTTTTGGGCAACCTGGGATAGTGGAAGGTGTCTGTGCCCATGGCAGGGGTTAGAACTCGATGATCTTGAAGGTCCCTTCCAACCCAAACCATTCTGTGTTTCTGTAGTTTCTGGAATCTGGCTTTCCCTTTGTCCCCTTTAAAAGATCATGGTACCACTCTGTGTCTCCTTTTGTTCTCTACACCAACTGAAACTCAAAATGTGCATCAGCTTGTCTGGGTGGAATGGGTTAAATTAAAAGTGAGGCAGTGCATTAACTTACAGCTACAGCAAAGCACATATTGATTCCTCCCAAAGAAATATATCCATATTTTACACTTCTTAATCCTTCAGGTTTGAGAGTTTCCTGAGGAATATAGCTCATCTGATTATATTCTTACCAAAAGGCTTTTCTTTTATTATTGTGTGACGTAAAATTCCCACTTCTGTCTCATCTCTGCCTTCATTGCCAGAAAGAGAAGCTCCTGAGTGTGCAGGTGGATACCCCACGTTTACAGAGTTTCCTGTCAGCCAGTGGGATGCAGGTGCACACTGCAGAAATTCAGACTGACACAACCAGCAAAAAAAGCTCCACATATCTGTGCATGCCTGGTGTGAACCCTGCATGAGTTGAGGTGTGAACTGCACAGAGGGAATTGTGTGGATATTGGGAAAATTTTACCATAACAGGTGTTTACATGCCCATGGCAGTAACCTTGGATCTAGCTGACCTTTAAGGTCCCTTCCAACCCAAACCTTTCGACTTTTGTGTAGAACAGAAAGGTTTCATTGTGGAAGACAAAGAAGACCTTTAAGAGAAACAGTTTTCAGGATCATTTCTGGTACATGTATTCATGTATATATGTGTATAATGTATGTATTACCTGTTGTTTTACAAGGTAGATCAGTAAGGGGCAGCTTTCTTTGGGTTTCAATTCCTTCTGCATACTTTGGTGCATGGAGAAAAAATGTTTCCTTAATTCTTCCTCTCATGTCATTTCTGGAAGATTAAGCATAATCAGGCCCTTAAGCTGATGATCACCTTTTTGTATCCATCAGTGATAGGATGAAGCATTTTTAAATACTTATTTAAAGTACATGTGAACTAGCAAAGTAATGAATGGGCTGTGCTTCTGGACTTTGTCTTTTCATATGCTAAGTAGTAATAGTTAATCAGCATTGGTATGTGGTGCAACATCAGATCATCAGACCAAAAACATCCGTCTCTCTTGAAGTGACTCATCATAGTAGCATCCTTGCTCAGTGTCTTCTGTAGAAGAAAAACGAGACAAGCATCTTTTAGCCTACAGAGTGTTTGCTTGCCTACTGTAAATGAATATTTAAGAGGAGGGGGAAAAGAAGAGAAGCAATACAGGTTTGTATTTGTATAAGGCTGGAGAATCTAGCATTTTCTCTACATCCTTTTTATCAGTCCATCAGAAACAGATGTGCTTCTACACACATTGGCTTACATGGACATGTGGGGAAATCTCTGTTCCTAGAAGTTCTACACTGCTCTGAATTTGTATCTTTAGTGAGAGACTCCAGTCATCTAATCTTTTGAGTTGGTTTTGGTTTTTTTGTTATTTTTCTTTTTCTTTTTTTTTTAGATATCCTTTAATTTAATGTTATTGCATGTATTTCAGCTGATAACTTCATGTGTACACTGATTAGAAAATAATTTCTTCCTTTTTGGCTGTAAGTGTAGATCTTATATCTTTATCTGCTTTTCTCCAAATGTTTCCAGTCAGATTGGTCTGAATTTCTTAAATCAGTTGTGTGGCTATGAAGAATCATGACAGATTTCAGGGCAGTCTATATTTGGACACACAGAGCAAGTCCTGGGAAGTTGCTCTGATCTATTTCCATGTTTAAACTATTGTTCTTGACTTTGAAAACTCATTCTTCCTGCAAGAGTTGAGGGCTTTTTCTTCCCCAGTCTAGTTGCTTTGAGAATGAGTGCTCTTGTACCTTCTTTTATTTTCTGTGATCAGAGTACTTTTTAAATTTTGTAAGTAATTATTTAAGACAGATGATTAAAATAATTTTGTCTCCGTATTAGACAATGGCTAATTAAACCTATCAGCTGCAAGAAGTTGCAACAACTGTTGTGTGTAGACTATCTAGTAGCTGTAACAAAAATGTAGCCAAATTTTGGCCTTTCTTTTCCATTGGAGGATCATCTGCTTTGTCTAGTCTGATACGAGTGCCCAACAGCACTGATTGGGATGGAGTGTCCAAAGACTGTCCTGGGTTGTGACTGCTGTAGAAGTGATCAAATTGTACATAAGATATTTATTAAAAGTCAATAGAAACTTAGCCACATAATGATTATGTGGAGCAGTATTTTACGTGTTGTTAAGATGCTGAAATGATGTTTTGTATCTATTGTATATCAAGAGACCCCACCTGGAGCACAGTGTCCAGCTCAGGGGCCTCCGTCATGAAAAGGACATTGAATTGTTGTAGCAGGTCCAGAGAAGACCACGAGGATGCTCAGAGGGCTGGAGCACCTCTGCTGTGAGGACAGACTCAGAGAGCTGGGGCTCAGCCTGGAGGAGGCTCTGAGGACACCTTAGGGCACCTTCCAGTACCTAAAGGAGTGACAAGAGAGCTGGAGAGGGACTTTGGCCAAGGGCATGGAGTGATAGGACAAAGAAAATGGCCTCAAACTGACAGAGGGCTGGTTTAGACTGGATATCAGGAAGAAATTCTTCCCTGTGAGGGTGGGGAGGCTCTGGCACAGGTTGCCCAGGGAAGCTGTGGATGCTCCATCCCTGAGAGTGTCCAAGACCAGGCTGGATGGGGCTTGGAGCAACCTGGGATAGTGGGAGGTGTCCTTGCCCATGGCAGGGAGTTAGAACTTGATGATCTTGAAGCTCCCTTCCAACCCAAACCATTTTATGATTCTATGAAATTATGGATACACTGGGTTGGCCACAGAAGACCACAGTCAGCTTGATTAAATAACTGAGAAAAAGTAATTTGAGGAGTCTCCTGACCAACTCATACAACCTCCTAGAGGAAGTCTGGAAGTGTTGGAGAGCAAGGAGGCAAAGCACTTATGTAAGGATGCAAGCTGGAGTTGATCATTTTGAGATCCATGGAAATAGATGTGTAATGTGCTCTGCTCTCAGCTGAGGATGTGTGACTGTCACTTGGAGCAAGCGAGAAAGTCTCCTCAAGGCATCTGGCAGAAGATGTCTGGTTCCTCCTCTCCCTCCCACCTCCCCTGGTCTCCAGCAGTGTCTCCTCTTGGAGTTCCTTCAGTGCATTTTGCCATAACAGCTGCAGGTCTGTCCTCTGTCATTTCCACTACTTGGAGCCTGAACCAGGGTGCTTTTGAAAACGAAGAGGAAATCCTGGTTTTGGCAGCCTGAGGTTGATTTTCCCTGTGGTCAAAACTTATTTCTGTCCCCATCCATGTGCATCTGGTTTTAGTGTCAAATACCACTCTTGTTCTCTTTTCATTTGCTGTAATCTCATTTAGATATAAGGCATTGCCTGTGTATTTTTTTTCCCTAATTCCACTGTTTCAGTCACTTTCTAAGGGCTAGTTATGCATATTATTGTAATTCTGCAAGTTATGGGTGTCACTGGAATTCCAAATCATTCCAGGTGCTTCCATGTGGCCACCTTGGCTTTAGCACTTAGTTAATCAGGAAAGGAAAGGGTTTAGATGGATTTTTTTTTTTCCATATGAACATCCATGATTGTCCTTATGTCTACAACCTTAGCATCATCATACTTTGCTCTGGCAAGTATCTGATTGCAAAAAAAAATGTTTCTCTTTATAGATTTGGTCATTATACTTTTTTTCTCTTTATCAGCATGCAAAGCAGATCAGTGTCAAGCAGCTTCCATAATATTTGTAATAATGCAGGGTAAATCAATATTTGATGTAATGGAGCAAGAATATATCCATTAAGATAGTGAATTATGGTAGTGTCTCTGATGTTGTTTAGTATTTCTGTATTCCAGCCCTTCAGAAGGCTGAGATGATGTTGACTGACAAAAATTGTTTAAAAGAGGTGGTTCATGTGATTTTTTTTTTGCCTGGGAGGTCAGGTAAAGGGTCCTGTTTGTTGTTTGTGTTATGTTTTAACAGAGTAAACCAGGGTGCTCTAAGCTACAATCTAAAGCCCACTTTAAGGCAGTTAATTTTTGTTTATCTTGTACCTACAGGGAATACTCCATATCATCCCCCTCCTTGATTAAAACACTTCCATATTTACATTTCCACAAACACGTCAAAACAGGAGTGAAAGCACTAATTTCTGATAGCCAGGTATATCAATTCTAATGTGCTTTGTTCTCCTGTCCTACAGACTAATAGTAATGAAAACTAAAATGACATTGTCAGACTTGCATATTGATGTGCAGAAAGCTGACTGTGTTTATATCAGTTGGAGTTATCAGATAGTAATAGTAATAATAATAATAATAACAGTCTGATTTTTCCCAGTTTTACCTAGAAAGGAGTTATCTAGAAAGATGTTTTATGCCACTCTTCTAAGCTTGCTCATGGCTCTGTTTTTTGTGTAGCTTTCTTTGCTGAGTTGTGTGGCAAAGTGTTTTTTCTGCTTTTATTCCTTGGGTCCCTAGAAGGCAGTTCACCAAACCCAGCCAACTAATGCCTGTGTATCATCATCATGAGGCTTTATAACATTCCTGAAAGGGCTGTGCTGGATTGTTGGAAACACACTATTTTGTTCCCTTTGATGCAGTTACCTGTACTGCATCCATCATGACATCTCACTTTATAAACACTATTGGTGCTCTTGCCATGTTTCCAAGAAAAAAATGGATGTAAGGAAATTCAGGAGCTAGTTAAGTGAATAATTCATTAACATGATACATTTCTTTTAGCAAAGGCAAAGCTGTTTGGAATGTGAGGGCAATGGCTAGCAATTCTTCAGCCTTGAACTATTTCCTCTTGTTCCTGTTGTATCTGAGGAGTGGATTTGTTATTCCCAGAGTAAGTATTTGGATATAATTTGGATGTCTGCAGATCCCTTGGAGGTATTAAGAACAGTAGGGATGTGTTAATTAACAGGTGTTGATGGCACTGGTGGGATCTTTGCTGTTGGTGATGCTCCGTGAGGAGATGATAACACAGGTTTGGTTTTAGATCAGTTTTAGATCCTGGGCTGATCACAGAGCAGCAGCTTTTAGAGGAGAGCAGATTGATGTGCTAAGCATGGCAGTATGGATTCCTGGCATGGAATCCATAAGGCTGTAAGTCTAGGAATACTTTCCTAGCAGAGTCTGCTTCTCATCTCCAGTGTCCTTCATACTGTGTTCTTTTATTAGATATCAGGTAACAAGGCAGAGGACATCCCAACCTGCTAATTTGTTCTCTGATCTTTCAAACCCTTTCTTACATCCTTATGTTTATTCATGTGGATTGTTCATTTGACTAGACTCGTTGCAGAATAGAAGATGCATAAATAGTGCATTTTGAATGTGTTATGCAAAGTTAAGGGAGATAAGGGAAAGTGTGTCTGTGTCATTGCAGACTCATTTATTTCAGGGTGTACTGTACAGAACATACCAGCATGTTGTACAACACAATTTATCCTTGTGCTGCTGGTGGTACAGAGGAGTGGATAAAATGCATTGTTATAACATAATAAATTGTATTAGTACCAAATAAAATAGCATAAGGATCTTCTTATAGATACTGTGGCTACAATATAACCCAGAGCAATATGGAAATAAGTAACGTTTATTACTAAGTGTAATTTTTATGCTGCTTTGAAAGTGACAAACATTTGACATGTTCAGTTAATAGGTTTAATTAAAATTCAAGATTCATTATGGAGATGAGTAACTCTACTTCATTACCTTTGTAGGAACAAAAGATACATTTCAAGAAAGAAAATATGATTAACCCAGTAACATGTATCAGAAGAATTGCAAATACTCCCTTACAGGAGCATGGATCATGAATATTAAATTCTGCCTCCCCCAGCAAAGAGGGAATGAGATTCAAAGCAAATTGGGTTTGCAGAACTGCTGGATTTCAAAAAAGTGATTTTAAAATAACTGTAAATGCACTTGTCAAAGAGGTGAACTGTTGCTTCAGACAGATCAGTGAAGATTAGAACAGGGGAAGTTGTTGGAGTCCTGCTGTAAATGTCAATGTATTATTGAAGAATAACTCAGGTGTAAAACATTGAATGTGGGATTAGTTCCCTGGGTTTAAGTTTTTGAATATTCATCCTATAGTAATGTAAATAACTTGTTAGAGGGTATTAGACAACTATCCCATTTCTTCCACTGCTTCCAAGAAAGTGGCAACACCAGCTGATGCATTGTAATACGTTATATTTATAGGTCAATTTAGCAGCTTTTCCTATTAAGTCTTGTAAGGCTCTGTGATTTATATGGTATTTGTTCAGCATGCCTGTAGCAGATATGACTGGCTAAGTTGAAATATGTAATGTGTTAACCTCTGAGTTGAGCTAATGATAAAGTTGAATGAGGCTAATAACAGTTTAAAACAGCCATATGTTTTCTTTGAATTTTGTAGGCTTTCAATCTTAGATCTGTTTTAGCCTCGTATAAAAATACAAAACTTTATTTCTCTGTAAGTGTAGTGTGTTGTTCTGAAGGGTCACCTCCGGGCCTCCAATTTACAAGTAGAAGAAAAAGGGGTTTGTTTTTAATATGTTCTGAAATTCCAATTTTTAAAAAGTTGTCTTCTTTTTTTCGTTTCCTGTGTCAGTCATCAATATTCAGCTAAAGTTTCTAATAAATTGTCAGATCTCACAGCTGGTTGAAAATGACCAGCAGAGTTTTTTCATCTCTGCAACCTTTTCTCTTGGGTCCTTTGAATTAGCTCTAAACTAGCTGTGAGCACCACAACTCTGACACCCTTTTATGGGTTTGATGTGGAAACAAAGCAATGCTGTACTGGGCATACAGAGAGACTCTTGAAACTTTTCTGATGAGAGAAGAGAACACATTGGCCAGGATTCAACTCCTCCCTATCAAATTTGGCAAGCAGGTTCAGCTTTCCAAAGCTGCCCTCACTTGGGTGACATCTTGGGTGGTTGGTGTGTCCAGTCTTGTGTGTGCTGCAGTCAAACTGTTTTAAATGTTAAATACTTCTGAGCACCCTTTTACAAAATGGAGTACTCTGTTTTGCTCATAAGTGAAAGAATTCAATTTTTATGAGTGTCATTGGTGTCAGTGTCATGACTTGAAGGACAAAGTTTATTTAATGATGTCTCATCCTTGCTATTCCTTTTCTTCCACTTGTGTATCCCATCAGTTTGGATACAAATTCCTAGGGAAATGCACATTCAAGGGGTTTATTTAGACCTTGCTTTATTCATGACAGCAAAATATGTCTGGCAATGGGGAATTATTAGGGGAACTCCTGGACTGGGAGAAGGCAAGGTATGGATCTGAAATGGTCCCTTCTATTCTACAGGTTGAGAAATTCTCATTGCAATTAGGAAGTCTCTGCTGGTGACTCCTTCAACTGCTGTATGAATATCCAGGTGTAGAAGTCAATCTTTTTTATGCCACTGAATAAACAGTAATGACTAGAAAATGCAGGAAAGTTAGAATATCCCTTATTCTTTCTTTCTTTCCAATATTAATTTATACACAAAATTTGCCCTGTTTTCATTGTTTTAATTAACAGCAATATGTTTTATCCCCAGTAGCTCTGCAGGCAGATTTTTATATGCAAGTTTAAACTGAGCACATTTGCCAGCACCCAGTGGTCATGAAGATTGGCTGTGGTGTCTGGTATAGAGGTCTTAGAATAGAATTAAGTTCCCACCAAAAAAGAATTGCCTCTGTTAGCTGACTCATCCAATGCCTGGGGAAAACCCCTGAAATCATACATTTGTGTAAATGGTGTTGCCAAATGTTCCTGTCGGGGGATGTGGGTTTCTTGGGTGGACAAGGTTCCTGCTTGGGTGCCTTAGCAGAGAGCTCTGCTCTGCCACAGGCACTGCAGTAACTTCCAGATTTGGCTGTCACAGCAGAGGTACCAAGCTAAAGTGAATTTAGGTTGCTTTTCAGCACATGGCTGTGGTATAAGATTGGAAAAGCTCAGGACAATTTTTAGGATGGAGTGTATCGGTCCTGTATCCAAATGTGTTTGTGGCTCACATGAAAATATCTTGTAGTGTTAAGCAGTGAGTGCAGCACATTCCTTGGGTAAGCCACTGCCTGCTGGCATGTGGCAGATTTGAGTAAAATAAAGATTTTCTACAGCACAAATAAAAGCAAAAAGGAAATACCATAGTTGGACACAGCTGTGCTGCAAGTTGATCCTGTTTGTCATTGTCCTCAGTTCTTTCTGATGTACATCCTTTATGTCAGGGCTAATGGTCGCTCAGGGTCCTCTATCTCATCAGGACATCTCAAATGGTTTCCCATTTTGGCAGCATTGATTTGGAAGTCACTCAGTTATTCCTCATGGGATACAAAATGGAAAATTTGATGGATTCACTCTCTTATTTTAGGCCAAAAAAAGCCCTTTCATTTGTTTTCTTGAGAAACGTAGGTCCTAGATTTACTTCATGGTAAAACACCAGATTAGGAAAATGTCTGCTGCCACTCTATACAGGACCACTTCATTGGCTTCACTGAGACCTTGCCAATCCAGCGGTGAAAATGTCCTTACAGAGGATCCATCACTTTCTGGAACCCCGGTAGAATCTGCTTTCTCAATGCTTTCAGTATGAGGCCAATCTTCAACTCATGGGATCTTCATCACTCCTCTGTTTTACTTGAGGATATGAGGAAGAGCTTTAGACACCTGTGGTAGCCAGCCATAGTAGCTGGTCTAAACCAAAAGGATTACCTCTTCTGGAAAGCTTACTCACACCAAAGAAATCATTTATTCCTAAAGTTTAGAGGCCCAGCTGTTGTTGGAAGCTGTCACCTGATGCTGAAAGTTCAGCAGGAGAAAATACAAAAAGGAGAAATATTGAGTTCTTCATCTGCAGATATATTTAACATAATAGTGCATTTTGGGGAAGAAATAGAAAACTTTGATGTTTTTCAGCCTCACATTTTGAGGCTGAGCAGGAGAGATTGCAAGGTCACATGCTTATAGGCAAGCAATAGTTTTTATGCATTGTTTTACTGCTGATAGTTTTTGTGTTAGGTAACAAACACATTTAAACCCTGAGCACATTTGGATGTTTTCCAAAGTGCCTTAAAACACAAAGTGGGGCTGCATTTCAGTCTTTGCAACATAGAGTTGGCTACTCTGAGAGATGAAACTGAGGTCTGCTTTTAGCTCTGAGGATTTCTTAGAACACAGAAAGTTTTCAGAATGGGAAAGAGCTCATCCCTTTTACATTTGAAAAGTTTGTAGTCTAGAAGCAAGTAAAAATAAGCATTGGTCTGTGCATTTCAGTCCCTCAAAAGGGGGCCAGCAGAGGTCTCTTCCATATTTATTTCTCATTTTTTTAGGAAAACACTGGGAAAATTGGGATATTGTATATTTTTCTTAGTAAGATTTCTTATACTTTACCAGGGAGGTCTGGACCCCAAAGAGTCAGATCATACCACCCTTAAAACTCTTACTTAGTAGGAGAAGATCACAATTTCTCATAGTTAGGCAGGAAAGTGAAGGCATATTGAAAAACAACTGGGGTTTCATTTATTTTCTAGACAGAGTGATCTGAATTTTTCAGACCTGAGATGCCCTTTTGCCCCTTTTGTTCTCTGTCTGGTGCCTACCTATAAATAACAAGCCCTTTCCTGCATTTTACTGCTGAACTTCTCAGTAGCATCCCCTGTGTCTGTGCTTGTGGGATGTCACATATCAGAAAGTCTGACCCTCATGTGTTTCTATCCAGCATGTCTAAGGCCTTCATACAAATCCAAAGCAGGTGCCCATAAGTTACACTGAAAAATAAAGAATTTCTTAGAGCAATTTCTTCTTCAATTCTTCTCTTCAGCTTTTTGGGGTGTAGAAAGAGCAGCCACACCAAAAACTGTTTTAATGAGACCAGAGGTTCCCCTGAACCCTGTATCCCTGTCCTGACAGTGGCCAGTAGCATTAAGGCTTTTTTAGGGAATAAAATGTCAAGTCTAAAGCAACACTTTACCAAATGAGTGCCCTTCTTGTTTTTGAAAACTGCATCCTGGGCACTTTTTGAACCAGAGGTTGGATCCACAGCTTTGTGTTTATTAGGTCATGCTGAACTTTCTCAGATGGATTTATCTAATTAGTCTTTGAAACCATTTGTACTTTTCAGTGCCTGTATCACCAGGAGTGATTTTTTTATGCATATTTTAAGGCAGCTTAAAGGAGCTCCTATGATTACCTGAAGTTGTGGGTTTTTTGTTTACCATAAATCCTTTTCTAGGTGCATAAATCCAATTAGTATAGCTTTTATTCTATCTGTTGGCATTTTAGCAAGCATTTCTGCATCAACATTTTTATCAACAGATTTATATAACAAGCTGTTATTCCAGTTCCTGTGTACAACTCTCCTTAGTTGTGGGAGAAGGAAATGTTTTTACTTGCTAGATTTTATAAAAGAAACTTACTAATAAATGTTTTAAGCTCTTTTAAAGCATATAAAATTCAGATATGAACTCATCTATAACTGGATTATCCAGCCTTATCCTCTCACCTTCTTGTTTTTTCTGACGCTGGTGTCAATCCATAGTAGCGTTGGTCTTCTTTTACATGAAGATGTATCTGTTCCACATAATCCCTTATAAAACATGTCCAAAACCTCCTACTGTTTGTTCTGAACTAGTTATCAGATATTTCTTGCTATTCCTAATGAACTGAGTGGCCTCGTTGTTTGTTTTTTTCCCTTAAACTTAGCATCCTGCTGTTTTCTTTACCTTGTCTTTTGCTGTTTCTCCCTCCCCAATTTCCTTTGTAAAGTTTTAGATCTTCTTGGGTTTAAATTCCAGGGATAATGAGATTTTTGTCAGATAACATTCAGTGCCTGAGTTTTAGGACTGGAAGCTTTATCAATTAAGGGTACTTTTCATCAGAGCCATGCTGGTAGCCAGTTCTGGGTTTTATGTATTTATTTATCCTTTTCTTCCACTTCTGAGAAATCTTCCATAATTTTAAGGAGCTGAATCTCTAAGAGTATTGCTTGTTTTTTATTTCCAGCCTCTTCACCCTAAATTGGTGGGTGATCTTGTATCTACAGTGTTCAGTGTATTTCTTAGCAGCCAGAAGGGAAGAAAGGGTTTACTTTAATATTTAATAGGCTATCTCCTCTGGAAGTCTTATACCACACAGCTTTTCTTCTTCTTCTTCATGATCTCTGTAGGGCATTTTTTTTTACCTTTTTATTTTTTTTTACAATAATCTTTATTTTACTGGTCTTGTCTTAGGTGTAGCTTGTAAAATGCATTTATCTCTAGCTTAGAGCCTGTACTTGCAGTGCTTCTTTGATTCAGTTTTGGAGATTTGATTTCTGATCTCAGCTCATCAGGAGCCTCTTCCCTTTTAAAGGCTCTTTTTTGTCTCCTCTGCATTTTCTGTTTCCGATTTGAGCAACTTTATTTTATTTGACAAATCTCATGTGGTATCCAGAGCTGCGCACCTTCCTGGGAATTTCTGTTGGGAAATAGCACTGGTAATTCCTCCCTTTCATGGAGTATCTGTTTCATAACCAGAGGAGTGTAGGTAGGGAGTGAACAGGGACTGGTATTTTTGAAAAAATTTGTCTTCTCCCCATTTAAATGCCAGCATCAAGCAGTGGCACTATAGGCTCCTGGTCTCTTTAGTGTTCCTCTTCCTTTTTATATTTTAACAATTTAAATATAAAGCAAATTCAGAAATTAAAAAAAAACCTTTTTGGATTCAACTAACAGGAGGTTGTAAAAGATTAGTACCAGAGAGTGTGTGTCTTACAGACTTTAAAGTACCTGAACTTGCTTTTAAAATGCCAATCCATGCTGCCAGTGTTCTGTAATATCATAATATGTATCCTTATAAACCCCAAAGGAAATTGTATAACTTACACAGGTAATAATTTCTGCAATGGGGAAAAATATAGTTTTAAGAATCCAAAATTTGTTCTTGTTATAAAGCACTGGTTTTAAGATTATAACATGTTAAGTGTTTCAAATTTTTATATTTGTTTATATAAAATTTGTCTGGAAATTGTTGAGCTTTTCCTGTAATGAAAAGTCTTTTAATGGAAAACCTTGCAGCAGTAGAAACTCTTCAGCTCCATTTGTGGAAAACTGAGGGAGGATAAAAGAGAAACAGTAAGAACAAAAGTGAGGAGAAAATAAAGTTTGTGGGCTTGGTGGCTTCAAGAAGGAGCAAAGGGCCACAGGAAGGAATGAAATCCAAGATGCAAAGCAAGGATCAAGAGCCAAGGACGTGCACGTGCTGTTTTTAGAGGTGACATGTTGGGTGGAGGGCATGACTCTGTACAGTAATAGCTTGGGAGGAAGGGAAGGATATTTTCAGACTATCAGACTAGGAAGGTAATTTTAACAGTAGAGCTGAGAACTTACATAGGCAAACATTTCACAGGTGGGAGAGTGAAATGAGAGAGAAATTGAACAAGTGCTCAGAGAGGAGGTGAAAGTTTACCCAAACTTATAATCACACTATCACTCCATCCCACAGCAGAGAATGAGGTTTTTCAGTCACATCCAATACTATTTCCTCCAGCAGGTTTTGATTTTTTACCAAAGTAAGAGTATGCTGTGCTTCCAGCTGGAGGGGAGTGACATATGGTGTTGTTTAATAATTGAATTTATTTTAAAGCATCGTGTAACATAGTTGCCCTGGAAGTGCTGTGCACACTGCAGAGCTGGCTCTGAGAATGGAGAGCAGCACTCGAGTCGTGCCTGTGACTGTGCTGGGGTGGTGGAGCAGAGCTGTGAACATCCACAAGCCAGATAAGTGATCTTCAATGCTGGGAGTGATTCTGGAGCTGCTGAAATCTGGGGAGGTGAGAGATTTCTCCTGGCTCTCTCTCTGCTTTTCTTGTCAGCTGGTTGTGACCATTTGCCAGTCACGATGAGACCAAATGAAGGCACCTGATTGTCACTGGCTATGAATGCAATAAATAAATACCCAAGGACTTGCTATTCTTGACTCCTTTTGGTCCATTAGTACTTCCATTGGTGAAAATAGATAGGGAAAAAATTGGTATTTACTCTGCGTAGCCTTCCTGCATCTACAGATTTTCACTGAGCTTTTGCTTAGGATCCTTTTGCACTGGCATCCTGCTTCTAGCAGGGCTGGTGTTACTTATTAATATATTTTTTAAAATTTTCATTCCGCCTCTTCATAAGATTGAATGTGAGCCAGAAGCAGCAGGATTGATATTCTGCCTTGGTTAGATATAAATTTTTTATCATATTAGTAATTTTCTTTGTCATATTGGTTTTCTCTTCCAGTACAAGGCGTTCAGATGTTTATTTTCCTTTTGAGCTGAAATAAATTATAATTTAATAAATGCAAATAGTTGCATAAAAACAACATTAGGACTGAGGAGAAAGAAAACTAAGAAATAATTAATATAGAGGTAAAAATTCTGGTTTTTTTCCCTCCTGTTCCCACAGGGTCCCAAAATAGACATTCCCATTTTAGATTCTGCTTTGGTATTTCGCAGTGCAGGAAATTTCCCTGTGGAAGTGACCACAATGTGATTCTTCCTTACACTACTCTGAAGCAAGCAAGGGTGTCATTCAGCTTGTCAAATGGTTTCCCACCTTCTTGGAATTCTGCTTTATTTATTATAGCATAGTATATAATCTATTATATTTTATTACCTATTATTGATGCTATTAACTGCAGCAAGTAGCTTCATTTGTAGTCTTCTAAATTGTGCTCATAGGTCCTTAAAAAGTTAAATCAGCTGTTTAGGGACCATAGTGGAAGAAGTGTTGCTTTACTGTTCAGCTTTGGGTCATTAGAGCTTCCATTAGTGTTCCTGGCACTCCTGGTTGCTAGTTCTTCTCATTTAGAGGGAAATTCCTGTCTTTGGAACAGTTAAATTATTATTTCTAGATAATGATTTGGCTCCGCAGTGTTTTTTTCCAGTTCTGAATTATACCTGGAATTGCACTTAACTTTTGGGGAAAACAGTCCTTTTCAGAGCTCTCTCAGGAAAGTGTTTTTGCCAGCAGATGTTTCAGGAAGCAAAGCCAGAAAATCAAAGGCATCAGTCCATTTTGAGCCATTAACCCTGTGCCACAGTGGCTTATTTTAGCTTTTTGCTGATACAAGAGGCAAATAAGAGAACCAGAACAGCTCCTCCTGCAGAGGTATCACCCCTTCCATCCCTGCCTTCCATTTCCTTCAGGAGAAAATGAGAAGGACAGTGTGGAATATGGTATCTATATATGTAAAGATGTCTCCAGCAGTTCTTCTAGTTCTGCAATCATAAATCATACAATTTGTCAGCCTTAAAGAGAATAATAGGAGCTGTGAGGATGCACTCTTTTTGGGGAGGGAGTTTAACCCTGTGTCCATGAGACTTGCCATGGCTCTTACTTGCATGGTCAGACTTTATTTCTTTATACAAATTTAGTGTTTGAAGCCATTAGAGCTCCTTTAGAAAGCTGAATTTCCAGCATCTTTCAGGAGAGATTAGTCTGTGACCCCTTGGAAAGGGAAGACCATACACTTTATCTCCAGAAAACCTGTGGGGGAGATTCGTGTCCAAGCTCAAGGGACTGGAGTTTCAGTAGGAGAAAGAAATGAAATTATATGTCCTGGGAAGTACAAGAGTCAGAGAAGAAGAAGATATAATGTTACTTGTTGGTGGTAACATCTGTGAATCAGGGACAAACTCCCCAAGGAAACATTCATAAATCTGAGCAACTTCCCTGTTCAATTTATTTTAAGCCAAACTGCTGGGTTGGTGTTTGGCCTCTTTGCACAATGAACAGCAGCAAAGTCACTTCACTTGGTGTATAAGAACCTGAATTCTCAGATTATCTTTGCAGAAATGATAAATATTCCTGCCTAAATATTCCATTTTCCCATGGATCTGCACGGCTTCATGAAATCCATAAATGAGGGAAGACTGTGCCTGTTAATTTCTTACTTCCTGGCCTGCCTAGAGTTTACATGAAGGGTTAACATCACATTTTACTGTTTGATGAAGGCATATTATGACACACTACTATTTCCATTTCTAGCCAACAGCAAAAAAACACTAAAAAACCTCTCAAAACCAATCCACTATTTGGCATCAGAAGTGCAAAGCAGGGTTATTGGAAGAAGGGCTGCTATGGTCTGTGGAAATGAACAAACAAATCAACAAATCTATTCCATTCAAAACAAGGTTTGTGATTTGAGTAGTTAAGGAGAAAGTAAACAGCAACCTTGCATTCATTAGAGAGACTCTTTATTTGTTTGTATAAACATCTAAGAAAAATTATATGTATTTTTAAAATTATCTCAGGTGATATTTGGTGAAAGGAAAATGTATTCAAACAGAATTAGTAAGGACAAGATTCATGTTACTCTGTGTAGCTGTCCATAACTTATCCTGTTGTATGAGGCTGCCATTAATACTGGAAGTGCAGCAAGAGGCACAGGCAAGGTTTGAGTGCTTGGCTGTGTTGGTGTCTGGGTCAGGATTTCTGTGTCCCCCATCACCTTCAGGGGAGCAGGGGCAGGTGTAAAACTGGTGAAACCCACCTATATTTGCTCAGCTGAATTCTGCCTTAATTACTTCCTCTATTAAGGAACTAAGTTTGTTGGGCTTTTTTCCCTCCCCAGCTCTGTGAGTTGCAGAACACAGCACTGGAACAACTCCAGCCATGCAGTGTGCTTTAGAGTAGCATGGTGATGAAATCTTTATAGTTATTAAGAAGTCAAGCAAGGTTTGCACTGACTACCAATCCAAATGTTGCTTTACATCCTGCTAACAGCCACTGGCGTGTGTTCCCTCCCAAAGCAGCACTGGGATATAAATATTTAAATGTTGGAGGGAATGTGGAAGCACTGTGCCTATAAACTATAAATGAGATGAGATTGGTAATACCAAAAGGTGATACCATTTGAAGAACTGTACTTAAATAGTTGCTTTGTGCACGAGAGTAATTCAGGGAATGTTTATTGTCTCAGATAAAATTTCACAATGAAATTTGCTTCTGGGAAACCTGGAAGGCTCTGTAATATTCCTAAATGTGTCTGAGGGCAGGATTTAAGGGGCAAACAAACTGCTAAACCCTGAAATATGAGCAAGCCTTTGATTCATTGAGTAGGAAGAGTAGAACACACATTATATTCATAAAGTTATTAAAACTCTAGCATGCAGCATTTAAAGGATATTTGAAGGATGCAGGTTAGTTTTACTGGATCAGACCCAAAACAGATGGGATGTTTAATAAACAAAATTGAGAGGAGGAACAGCTTTGGAGTGTGTCTTGAAATCTGACAGCTCAAATTCTGTAGTTTGCCCCTAGAATATTAAAACTCTAATTTGTTTTCTGAAAATGTGAAAGTAAATGAAACTGGCTGCTAAACTGTTCTTGTTTGTTTGCTTTTCTCTGTTCCCTTGATCTTTGGAGGTGTTGGAGTTGAGTAACTTCCTTTATTATATTTTATTTTAAATTATAGCCCAGAAATCAGATGATACTCAGATAAAGAGAGACCATTTTCAAAACAAATGAGATCTCTTAAGCTGAAGCTTCTGTTGACAGCTCTGTAGAGCTCTGTCTAGAGCATTGCAAAAGGTAGCTGTACTGCATTATACTGAATTTCTGTAAATTTAGTAACAATTTTCCTTTGTTTCCCCTGCAATACCTACTTTCTATTGTTACAGCTTTACTTTTCAGCAGTGCAGACCATGAATTTTTATGTGATGCAAAGGAATGTAATTTAAAGCCAAAGAAAAAAGTAAAAATATGTATGTTAGGTCTTCCCGTAAGAAAAGTTGTGGTTGTCCCATCACTTCAGGGCCTAAGAAAAATATGGGAAAATATGAACCAATCCTTTTCTGTTTTATAAGCTTGAACTCCTCAGAGTATTTCCTATCCCAAAATTAAATATTCAGCTGAAACTGCCTCAGCCTCATAACTTCCTTCTCTTGTTTCCAGTTGACTGCTTAGCGTGGAATTCCTTTACTCCTCCCACCAGGCTTGAATGTCTTTCTTGACACATTTGGCCACCAGACAATTCAGGTAAAATATCGCCTGAAATTACACATCCAGAAACTTAGAAAAAACCCCAAACATAAAATCAACAACCCTAATCCCCTTTATTCTGTGTATTTAGAAGTGATTGAGCTCATCAGCACTTTCTAAATGGACAACGTTCAAGTTGCCCTTCCTTGGGATTCTCCACATTCTTGCAGCTGTAGGAGGAATTCTTGCACATGTTCAGCAAGAACTTGTGTGATTTAACAGAGCTTTTTCCCCCTTAATTCTCAAGATTTTTTTTTCCTCATGAGTTGGCATGTGTCTGAGTTTTAGTAGGCTTAAAATTGCTCTCCTTTAAAGGTTCATTTGGTCAACAGCCCCTGCAATGTACACCAGCTGTAAAGTGTTCATAGTGACTAATGGCCTCCTTCCAGCAACCTAAAATAGTGCTGCTTTTTCTGTCCATGTCTATGAATCCTGGTGAGGATTTTGGAGAGCCAGCCACTAGCCAGAGATATAAATTGTGCCTATTCAACAATGAAAATCCCATTGGTATCTTCAAGTTAGACTGTATTTCCACATGTCTCTGTCTAATGTATAGGAATAGTTTTGTAATGTTTAGAAATAGTTTTAGTGCTAATATTAGCATATTTTTTCTTTAAAAAAGAGAAAAAAATATGGAAAAACCTAAAATAAAGTATCTTTTTTGAAAGCATTAATAAGTGCTAAAGTGGGAAAGCAATTTAGGAAATAACCTCTATGAAAATAGAAAAAATGTTTATTTATTTTCCCAAACTCCTAATCAGTAATTATTATTTCTTATTTGTACAAGCATGGAACCTATAAATCTTGCTAATCCTGCTGAATAACTGTTGCACTGCAAGCAAAGAGACAAAAAAAGGAGATTGTGTCCAGAAATAACCATCTGTGTGAAAGATGAAAGGAAATTACTGAATGAGCTGGGGAGGACACAAGAAAACCAGGAGATACTGTGGCTCACCACAATAGGCAATGATCTCTAGCATGTGAACAGCACCACCCTTGTGAAACTAAGGAAATGCTTCGAGGAGGGGATAAAGCAGCATAATTCTTCCAAGAGCCAATGGGCAGCATGAGCAACAGATTGGAGAAAAAAAGCTTGATTTAAATTCAAACAGATGGGCAATGGATGTTCTTAGACGCCTGCTAGAGGTGAGCACAGCCTCCTAGTGCAGAACTAGAGAGGAAAAGACACAGGAGGACAGACTGCAGGAGAGGCTGGGAGCAACAAAATGTGGCAGGCATTACATTTCCATACTTTTTATGTGGCAGGATGAAGTCAGAATTCGTTAAAGCCTTTTTATAGGTACGGTAGCAACACCATATGGAGTATTTCAGTCTGGCTGTAGCCACATGATAGTCTCTGAAGAATACCATGTGCATTCAGTATGAAGTCTGTGACATTGGAGCTCTAGATGTGTGTGGAAGGGATGAACACACAGAATTAAATTTTCTAGCACACCAGCAGTTATTTCCTGAGGCGGGGGG